>PVIA01005071.1:0-123187 GCA_004024845.1 Tonatia bakeri
CCTTTGCAGTGTCCTGTGCTCGCCACAGCCTGGCCACACAGTTCACACCTGGCTACACTTTTCCCTCCTCCGAAGCGTGAAGATCAGACAGGGCGCCCCCAGGTGAGTTTCTACGGGACCCTTGCACAGGAGAGGCCCACTGAGGCAGAGCTGCTGACACTGTCCCCTTGCCCTGCAGTTGCATCCGGTGATCAAGGCTTTCCTGTGTGGCTCCATCAGTGGCACCTGCTCCACCCTCCTCTTCCAGCCCCTGGACCTCCTCAAAACGCGCCTGCAGACTCTCCAGCCCTCGGCCCCTGGGTGAGTGAGGCCCGCTGTCCCGTTTCCCGAAGAACCGGTTTCAGCAGCGTCTCAGACACGGGAGCATCTGTCTTGTGCTAAGTCACCTTCTCTCCTTCTGGGCACTCACAGGGAAACAGGCCAGGCCCAGCTCTCATGGGTTTCATGTATATTTTTTCCTGTGGATACTTTTTACATTAATTAATGTAACTTATTATTAATTAAATGGGGCCCTTCCCTGAGCAGCTTCCCGGGACCTGCCTCAGTGGCATTTGCATTTTATTTGCTAGCCTGTAGTGCCAGAACTGAGCCACAGGTATTGAGTGTCTTTTTTGTGTTCCCATGTTGGGTTCAGCACAGGGGGGAGTGTGCAGTACCTATGAGACAGAAGGCTATAAAACAGAAGTGACCCCCTTGCGTGCAGTGTGAACGGACAGATAAACACGTGGGTGTCAATCATGACACAGAAGAAGAACTCCGAGCTTCCAGCATGCACTGTAGAGATTCTTAAGGGCTCCAGGAAAGTGTCCATGCGGACAGGTCTTTGAGTGGGGAGTTCTCTTCTGAGCAGGGAAGTGGTCTGAGCGACTTTTCCATCCCTGCCTCCATGCTGTGTTCTGCCCTCAGATCCAGACGCATCGGGATGTTGGCTCTGCTCCTGCAGGTGGTCCGCACCGAGAGCCTTCTGGGCCTTTGGAAAGGGATGTCCCCCGTAAGCTGCCCTTGGGATCTTCTCTTGCACCCTTTCCTTCGTAACCAGCCATTTCTTACCTTCCTTGCTGTCCTCTCCTTTAAGCAAATGTAGTGTTGGGGGCTAGTGGGAGGACCTTCATGGTCTTCCTGCCCGGGTCCCCTGCTGTTGCTGACCTCTGGGGGTGGTGCAGGGACTGTGACATCTGTACCTGACAAGGCCTCGCCTCTTTGTGTGGCACAGCCCCAGGGCAGCCACAGCTGCAGCCGGCACCCTGCCGGCCAGCACACCCTGGCCCTTACCCTTCAGTGCGGGAGGGCTGAGACCTCCACAGCAGCATTTCTTCGCCTGGAGGCTTTTTCTGGTCTTAGGAACTCACTTTGGAAGTGCCCGGGAATGAATGCTCACCCCAGTGAAAAATGAGAGTGGATGTTTAGACCTCCCTCCCCTCCCCACTACAGCTCCTGCCCGGAGTTCCCCTCAGGGATTAGGCTGCAGTAACTGATTAAATAACACACCCTTCACTGGCTGCCTTCCCACTCTCCTGTGGACGCTGCCTCCACACCTTAAGTCAACTGCTTGCACACAAAATTGGGTCTTTCGGGAAAACCCAGTTAAGACAGTATCTTACAGCGTGGGTCCTCCATTTCTTTCCTCCCCCTACCATCCCCGCCGCAGTCCATCGTGAGGTGTGTGCCCGGTGTCGGCATCTACTTCAGCAGCCTGTACGCTCTGAAGCAGTACTTCCTGCGAGGCCGCCCCCCCACCGCCGTGGAGTCAGTCGTGCTGGGGGTGGGCTCTCGCTCAGTAGCAGGGGTCTGCATGTCACCCATCACTGTCATCAAGACACGTTACGAGGTGAGTCAGGTTGCTTTAGGCCCTCAGGGTGGGGAAACAGAGGCACGGGCCTCTGGAGTCAAGTGGCTGCTGATGTCACTACTCCTCCCAGTTTCTAAACTAACATGGGGTGGGCCAGAGAGCCCATCTGAGCATGTGGTGCCCCGGTAGTGCTGCCTGCCCCAAAGGGGCTGGGTTCAGTGTGAGCCCCAGGCCCTGTGCTTCCTCTGCAGAGCGGGAGGTACAGCTACGAGAGCATCTACGCAGCCCTGAGGAGCATCTGCCGCAGCGAGGGCCCCCGGGGCCTCTTCAGTGGCCTGACAGCGACGCTGCTTCGGGACGCACCCTTCTCTGGAATCTACCTAATGTTTTACACCCAGACCAAAAACCTCGTGTCCCACGGTATGGATAAAGGAAGGCGTGATGGGGAAGGGCCCTTCCCCAAACGCGTTCCCACAGCTTTCTCTGTGACCATTTGTGGTGGCCAGGAGACCCTTTGCTGCTCTTAGCGGTGGTTCAGGAACTGGGCCTGAGTGTTGTGGCAGTCAAGGGCGACCCCCTGCAGCCCACTGTGAGGTGTGCGCCCAGCATTGGGATGTGGCAGACATGGTCCCTGCCCTTCAAGTTTAGCCTTTGGAAAGGGGTGTACTGTAAGTCTAGAGTGGGGAACGGGGCGGATTAAAGCACTTTTATATAGGACCTGTAAGCATACTTCCTAAATTTGCTTGATCTGAAGATGGCTGGGTCCAACCCAAGACCTTCTAAATCAGAAACCTGGTGGGGAGACCTGGGTATTTTTCAGGATACAATTGATGTGATTCATTTTTCAGACGAGTTTGGGAAATGCTAGATGGTTAGGAACTGAAAGAAAAGCATTATTTTCACCTCCCTTGCTGTGTTCATTATTAATGTGCTTTTGGGCCCTCCGTTTGGGTGGAGAGAAAGGTGCCTGCCCTTGGGTATCCTGGCAGGCCCACCCTGCCAAGACGCTCCTGTTGGACTAGACGTGGGCACACTCAGTGGCCGGTGCACATCCACCCAAGCAGAGCCAGGTGCTGATAGAAACATCCCGTAAAACGGCCCTGCGTTCAGTGTGGTGTCTGTGGGTGATGCGAGCCAAGAATTGCACCCGAGTCAATGAACTGGGAAAACTGGGGTGTCGGCATTGTGACAGTGGTGAGGAGCTGCCGTGGGGGTGTTCAGGGAAGTTTGCTTCTCCCTGGGCACCGGGAGGAGTGACACCGCGGGTCACAGCCTCGTTTTACAGTGCAGAGCAAGGCAGGAAGGGGACTTGGGTGTGCATTTTTAACTTCTCAGCCCATCTTTGCAAGTGTTTTTAAGTTGGGTGTTAGAAATCATTTGAAACTCACAAAAAGCCCACAAGGATAATAAAAATAACTTCATAACCCCTTTTTATTCTCTTTCTGTGTGTATAATTGGTTTTTTTCAAACCATTTGAGTAACTTGCAGGCATGATGCTCCTTTACCCTTAAGTACCTCGGTGTGCATTTCCTAAGAACAAAGATGGTTACATTTTTATGTAACCATTTTACCAGATTCAGGAAATTTAAATAGGTATAGTTCTGTTATTTATTTTTTAAAGAATTTATTTTTGAGAGAAGGAAAGATAGGGGGAGAAGCATTGATGTGTGAGAGAAACATCGATTGGTTGCCTCTCGCATGTGTCCTGACGGGGACCGAACCTGCAACCCAGGCGTGTGCCCTGACTGGGAATCAAACAGCAACCTTTTGCTTTGCAGGATGACACCCAGCCAACTGAGCCATGCGGGTCAGGGCCAACACAGATACAGTTCTTCAAAGTCCAATTATAGACTTAATTTCTGCAGTTGTTCCAGCCTTTATACTTCGTGGCAACTTCTTTTTTATTTCCCACAGTGTAGGCCAGTTTCATAATCTCAGCCTAGGTTTTTCCGATGTTTCCTTGTAACTAGGTTCAGTTACACATTTTTAATGGAAGGACCTCATAAGCGATATGTGTCCCCAGTGCCTTCCAGGCTCATGACATCAGCCCCACCCATTGTGGGTGATGCTCTTTTATCACGTGGATAAGATTGCGTCTCCTCTGAAAACTCAGTTGCTTTTTCTTTTGTAACATGCGAGTATCTCTGCGGGGAGATACTCTGAACCTACATAAATCTGTATAAAACACCCTGTCCCTTTCATCTGTGTGTTTGAGCACCAGTCATTGGTTCTTGCCTGAGTCAGTTATTATGGGATGGTAGTAAAGAGATGGAATTTTCACTCCATTATCCCACCGATCTCTATCAGTCAGACCTTTAAAAGTTTTACTTCTTAACCTTGTTTGAATCTAGATCCTTCTGGCTTTGGGGAAGAATGAGTGGGCAACTTGGCATTGATACTTATCTGATGGACGTGCAGTTTATGTATCACCGAATGTCACCTTTGTGCTATTCCAGACCAGTTGGATGCAGCCCTTGTTCCTGCTGCAAATTTCAGCTGTGGGATATTTGCTGGTATTCTGGCCTCACTGGTGACTCAGCCTGCGGATGTTATCAAAACTCACATGCAGCTCTCCCCTGTGAAATTTCGGTGGTTTGGCCAGGCGGTGACAATCATCTTCAAGGTGAGGCGAGAGAATAAGTGTTTGTTCTTATTGTGGTTAGGGCTCTCTCTCTAGAGTACAGGGTCTGACACAGATAATGTCCCTATTTTATCACACAAGAAGCTTTTATTACAAAATCATACGCATGTCATTCTGTAACATAACAATGTCACACTCAGACACACCATAGGACATTTAGAGTAAAATGTTCAAATTGCTGTCCATCTCGTGTGAGACATCCACGTACCCTGATGGTGTACTTCTGCTGGACCCTGTAGTAGTAACTCTTATCCTTTACACAAGAGAATCACCTGCGGGCTTTAAAAAAATCCCCATTCCCAGCTCAGCCTGGGCTTATTGTATCAGAATCTCTGGAGGGTGATTCCTAGGTATCAATATTTTAAGTTCCTCAGTGGTTCCAGTGTGTCACCAAGGTTGAGAACCACTGCTAAAAACCTATTTTTTTTTTTGGTGGGGGGCTACAGTAGGACAGCCTGTGATGTTTGTGAAGGGTTCTGCCCCAGACCTATTGAACGAGGTGATCTGGGGGGACCTAAGGATCTGATCAAGAACCCAGGAGGAAGTAGAGTCAGAAAAAACCCCACAAACACATTGTTTCGATTCCAGCTGTCCGCTCTCACACAAATATTATTGAAGAGAACAGGAGATGTGAAGTGCACTAAAGTACTATTTCAAAGCCCCTGGGTTGGCCCTTGGCAAACAGGCACTGTTGGCCAGAAACTCTTGTCCATGGTAAATCTGTCACCTGCATCTTTGGGTTTTTCTGGAGTTCTCAGCCTGCAGCAGGGGAAGCATATGCGTCAGCTACGGCAACCGTCTGTTCCACCCTGGGTATGAGCAAATATTCGTGAATCCGATCATTCAGTTGTCTGCTTTTTTCTTCTCTGTACCCGAAATCATAAAGCCTGAAATGTATTCTTCAGTATATGTGAAAGCAGCAGGAACGAGAACAGTAGGAATGAACAAATCACTCTAGATTATCAGGGAGGAATAAGAGGTATTTTGTCTTTAAACGTTGGTACAGGGCCACCAAGAATATACAGTGAATTACCCCCCCCCCAAAAAAAGGAAGAAGGAGAAATGCTCCCTCTAGGCAGAGAAATTGCCACAAAGGCACCTTTTTCCTTCAGGCTGGAGCCGGGGCCCAGGCCTTGGTGAGCAGCCCTTCATCCGAATTCCAGCTGCCACTGGGGCCTGGTGCGGTGTGCGCTGCACCTGCTGAACACCTGCACCCAGCAGCCCCGTGGAAAGATTTTCAGCTAAGAAATGAATCCCCCTGGACAGAGCAAACCTAGAAAGATAAGGGTTAGCTTCTATGCAAAAATTAGTAATAATAATAAAAAAATTTTAGGTTTATTGCCTCCTTGGAACCACTAGTCATAGTTTTGAACGTTATTTATAAAAGTCTAAAAGCTGAGACTGTAAAATGGAGTAACAGAGAGACACCCTCACTCTTGTGCCAGGTGTGATCGTTTTGCTACTTAACAGAGTACTGACATTCGTTTTCTTCCTAGGACTATGGGCTGCGTGGCTTCTTCCAAGGCAGTGTCCCCCGGGCCCTCCGCAGGACTCTGATGGCAGCCATGGCGTGGACGGTCTATGAAGAGATGATGGCCAAGATGGGCCTGAAGTCCTGACCGCGAGGGCACTGGGGAAAGATGGGATCTGTTGCCCTGCCTGGTTTCTGCCGAGGGCTGCTTCTTCTCACTGTCCTGGAGTGGGATGAAGTCCTATCTGGAAAGCTGGGCAAATGAGTCACCTTGTTACCAAGTTCAAGTAGAGAATAGATGGGCCCCTGATTCAAGCCTTTGGAATCTCCCAAAAGAGTAGTCACCGATATTTACAGCACATTGGGCAGTTAGGAGAAGGGTCTGCATACCCTGCAAGGCTTCTTGAAAGCATTTCCCAAAAGCGAGCTCTGTCAGGGTTCTCTGCTGCAGCGCCCCCCTACACCATGGTGCCTCTTTGGATCTGTTCTGGGGCAGGGAATCGCACAGCAGGAGAAGCTGTAGGCCACCCGGGCTCCAGCTGGGGGTGGGGTGTTCTGCAGAGAGGAGTCACTGTCACTAGGCCGAAGCCCACCTCTGCAGTGATGTTAGGGGGAAGAGGCAAAGGTGTCGTCACTTAATTGGCCCCTCATCAACTTCACATGTGCTCTGCAGAAGGGGAGGACAGTGGCTTCCTAGCCTGTAAGTGTCCCAATAAAGCTCATGAGTATCTTGGCCCCAGCACTGGTTAAGCTTGGAGTTCTGGCATTTTTCTGCCACTACAGTTTGGATAAATAAAATGAAGCACTTTATCATTGAAAACTGTTTGGAAAACCGACTGTTACCACTTTGTTTTAAGACCTGGATAGGTCTTAAAATTTAGGACCTAACATTTTTACATAGCTGTATTTTACTTGTGATCAAGTGACCCATTTCAAATACACGATTCAGTGGTTTTTAGTGACCATACTCAGTGGTACAGCCATCACCATAAATCAGCTTTAGGACATGTTTATTCCACTCTGAGATCTCATTCACAGCTCATCCTCTTCCTGAACCCCAGCCCCACTGGGCTGCTACTGAGCTGCCTTCTGTCTATGAATTTGCCGTTCTGAGTACCTCCTGGTAATGGAGTCACACAACACATGGGCTCTTGTGTCTGGCCTCTTTCACTTTTCATAGAGTGAGGTTTGTCCGTGATGTGGCATATTGCACACTTTGTCCTTTCTTATGGCAGGAGACTACGGTACTGTGTGCCTACACCGTATGTTATTTGTCCACCTGGTGGGCTAATATTTGAATTGTTTCCACTTTTGGGCTCTTGGGAATGATGCCACTATGAGGATGCATGTACACATGTTGCTGTGAACATTTTTCTTGCATGCGAGGCCTGTCCAGAAAGTATCCAGCCATGTGACATGCAAAATAGGAACATTTATTGAAGGAGATGCAAGAAACGTTGTACACAGGACAATGACGCCTCAGTCCACTTCAAAGTAGGCACCTCGGGACCTCACACAGTTCTCCCAATCGCCATCAGCTGCCCTGTCATATTTTCCTGAATCTCATCGATGGTCTGAAATCTCTCCCCTCTCTAAGGTGCTTTTAGTTGTGGGAAAAGCCAGAAGTCTCAGGTGGGGTGTTCTGTAGGGTGGGGTGAGTGGTGATCGGATGTTTCACAAAAAACCTGCACCAGACTGATGTATGAGCAGGCATGTTGTCATGATGAAACTGCCAATCGCCAGTTGCCCAGCTGCGGCCTGAATCATCCAAATAGTTTTTGCGGAGGAACATTCAAGCTTAATGCAGAATCTGATACAGATTTGTTGCTCTACTTGCTCGGTCATTTTGAATGTGACAGCCACACAGTACACATGCTCACTCAGTGGCATCCGCTGCCCCCACTGACCAGTACAGTGAGGTTGTTCACACATGCGCACTCCAGTCCACTCTCCTTGGCTGGCAGGCTGCACTGGATGTTGTGCAAACTCTTCTCATATTAATAATGGTTTGACTTTTTCTGGACAGACTTCATACATTTTCGTTTCTGTTGCAAAAGTAGGTTAACATAATACAAATAATGTAGTAATAAGTAATGCAAGAGTAAGTTCATGTACTCACAAATGTAAACCTACCTTTGCCTACTCCTCTATGCCTAGGATGCTATTGTTGGATCACGAGTAACTACATTAATCATTTGAGAAACTACCAAACTTTTCCAAAGTGGCTGCACCGTTTCACATTCCCAGTAGCAGTGTATGAGGATTCCACTCTCCCACACCCTCCTCAACACTTGTTACTGTCTCTGATTTATTACAGCCATTCTAGTGGGTACCCACATTTCTCTATCAACTTTCAAGTTTAGGAAAGGGCCTTTATCCAAGCAACAGGAAGAGGAAGTTTGGACTGTGATCCAGGCTGCCCAGGTTGGAAGCTTGGCTTTCCACTTACTAGACACACTTGAAATTGTGTAGAAAGTGGGAATAGTAATATCCTAACCCTAGGGTGGCGGTAAGGGTTGAATGAGCAAATTAGTTTCCTAGGGCTGCCAAAACAAATGAACACAAACAGGGTGGTTTCTGACAACAGAAACTCACTCTGTTGTAGTTTTGGATCCCACAAGTCTGACCCAGGGTGTCAGCAGGGCCATACTCTGTGGGCTCGAGTTCCTTGTCTCCAAGCTTGAGGGGGAGAGAGGGAGAGAGAGGAGGGAAACATGGATCAGTTGCCTCTGGAGTGCTCCCTGACCAGGGATGTGACCTGCAACCTAGGCAGGTGCCCTGATGAGATTGAACCTGGGTTGAGGGAACTACTCCCCAACCAACTGAGCCACACTGGCCAGGGCCAGAGTGGCCTCCATCTTAACATATCTGCAAAGACCCTGTTTCCAAATCAGGTCACAGAAGAACGGGGTTAGGACTTCAACATATCTTTTTTTTTGAGGGGGGGACATAAATCAACCCATGACACATGTTAAGTTCTATGATTTACATGTGTAAGTTTATACTTTAGGTTAAAATTCCCTATTCAAAAAGTTACATGGGGAGAACAGGAGAGGATAGTAAGATGCTCAGCTCGTAGTGGCCCCCAAGTCCTCAGGGCTTGGTGTTGAGCTGTTAGGACTGGAAATGGTGTGCTGGGCGGGAATGAAGGGAAAGCAGGTTAGCACAAACACTGGTCAGAGTGGCTGCCTCCTAAGAACTTAGACTCAGCTGGGGTGTTCAGGTCTTCCCTCAGGGCCTGTTCAGTGTCCTTCCTTCCTTACCTTGGGTGGGTGGAGCCTGATGTCCGTGAGGCCCCTGGGAGGGGAAGGGGCAGGGTTGAGGCCCCCAGGTGTGGGCTTCACCCCAGTTCAGATTTGCCCACCTTATACTTGGCTGGTGAATTTCAACTACCAGAGACTCCTCCATGTCCTATACTTGTTCTTTTTTAGGGCAAATAGTCATAGGATTGGATAAATTGTCTAATTTCCTGCAAACATCGGTAAAATTGCAGTTTGCCTTGGTGAACCCTGGTTCCAGAGTCAAGTAACCCTGAGGTCTGCATATCCCAGGCCCTCAAGAATTTGATTTTTTCTGTCCTGCAGTCTCCCACGAGCATTAAACTTCAGACAGGAAGTGGCTGGTGAGCTCCTGGCTTTGTAAACATCGCTCAGTGCCTTTTTTAAAAAAAAATAATTTATTCTTGGCTGCCTCTGAGCAAATTATTTAGAGGCGGGGCTTTGTGGGAGGAAACAGCCATCTGGCAACTAGAGAGAGGACAAGGCCTTGTAAGCCAGGGCCAAAAGAGGAATGCAAGCTTTCAAGCTGCTGCTACCCTCCGTCTCCAGAAATATATTGGGAAGTATTTCAAACAATCACAAGAGTGGAGCTAATGGCACATTGGCCTTTCATTCACATCACCCAGATGAGACAATTGTCAGGGTTTTGCCACTCCTGCTTGCCTTGCCACTCTTGCCCCACTTTCCTTCGTGGAGCCTTGAAAAGCAGATCCCAGTTATCAAACCTCTCACCTTCCCATAATTCAGTGTGCATCTCTAAAAACTATGGACACTGTTCTTACGGAACTGCAATGTTGTCATCCCACGTGGGATAAGTAAACAAATTTTTTTTGCATATCATGCAATATGCAGTCCATAATCACATTTCTACGTCTCAAAAATGTTCACAGTTGGTTCATTTGAATCAGGATTCAAATAAGGTATTGAGGTTCTTTCACCAGCTGTTCTAAAGGGTGAATAATTTGGGGGTAAACCATGATTAGATGAGTCAGTCCTGTGGGCCTAATCGAACTGGGAAACCTAGCAATCAGGACTCTGGGGGTCTCAAGCTGAGATCCGCTCAGCAAGGCAATGGCTCTCCGCTACCCCCCCCCCCCCGCCCCCGCTGAGCAGTATGCACTTCTAACTTCTCAGCTTTTGTCACCACGCAGTCTCCCAAAAATGCTGGTTCAACGCAACGGGCCTGTAGGTGTTATTTCAGCTTCCAAGTTCTAGCTCCTTGGGAACCACTGGCTCAGGTAGCTGATAAACACTCCGGAGTCTCAGATCGGTGGTTCTCAAACTTGGCTGCCCATTGGGATCACCTGGAGAGCTTTAAAAACAACTGATGTTCACTGTTTAATCTTTTCAGTCTAGATTGTGGCTTGGGCACGAGAAGTTTTAGAAGTTCCCCAAGTAAGCCTAACGCGCAGCCCAAAACAGAGGCACGAAGGAGCTCTGCAGGACAGAGGATTCCAACAGGAGCTCCAAGAGTTAAGCAGGAGGGCCTGGCGGTGGCGGGAGAGAGTGGGGAGCTGGTGGGGGGCGTGGCTGTGGGCGGGGCCGAGGGCGGGGCCCGGCAGCGGCCAGGGCCGAAGAACGGCGGGAGTCGCTGGAGAGTAGCAGTGGACAGAGGACCTGAGGACCGGGCAGCCGAGCGGAAACTTCTGTTCAAAACAAAGCGGAGAGCCGGCGGGCGCGAAAGGCGCGGGGCTGCGGCCTGCTTGCATTGGTCCAGCCGGCGATGGAGGGAAGCCAGGTGGTCCGCCATTTCTCGTCCTCCGAAGGCCCCGGGGCTCCTCCGAAGACCGCGCAGGCCATGGAGGAGCTGCAGAAGCTGACCCTGCACGTGAAGGAGACCCTGGACGTGCTGACCCCGCTGGAGCTGCGTAATTTCCGCAACATCCTCAAAAAGGTGGACGAGGAGCCGCGCGTGACCCAGGTGCAACTGGAGCTGGAGGGCGACAACACCTTGAAGCTGGCCCAGCTCCTCGCCAAGCAGTACTACGCGTCCGCGCCGCGCGTCCTCACCAAGGTGCTGCAACAGCTGCCCCGCGCCGACCTGCTGCGACGCTGGGAGAGCGACCCCGCCGCCAACGGCCCGGGTGAGCGCCGGGATTCTCCGGGCTGGGAGCACTGGCAGGAGGTGGCCCTGGGGCTGCGGGTGGTTTGACTCCACAGCTAAGAGATTTCCGTGCCGGTCCCCTGGGGCTGCTCGGTGCCCAGCGGAGCGGCTGGAAGGGGTCACGCGAGCAGAGAGGGTGCGAGCTTTGAGGGAACCGTTGAATCTGCAGCGGGAGGTGGGAGTCCCGGGGTACACGGGCCGGATAGTCACCATTTCCAGGCTAGTTGGAGATACTGACCAGTTGGAGAGGAGCCACAGGGATCATCTCCTAGTTCGTTTTGGGCTGGGCTCAGAAGTCAGGTCGACTCAGCAGGCCTGAGATGCATTTTTAACAAGTACCTCCAAACGATTATGATGTGGCAGGTTTTTAGATGATACGGTGAGCAACCCGGGGTTGGAATCCCCTCTGCCATATCTCCAGTGGGCGTTTGGGGTAGAGGGCCCTCTCCTCCTCGCACAACCGTTAACCCATTTGCCATAAATCTGGGGAGATGTGGCTTAGGGACGAAGAAATGCAGTAGGTGACAAGTTGAGGAAGGTTAGCCCCTCCTGCCATTTATTACATGTTTGTGTGTATAATGTATAAAATGTACTGTCAGTGGTCCATGCCCTCAGCCTGCTTATGACCTGGTGGAGTTTTGAGGTGTGTAGTTGTTGCTGATCTTTGCAGATTAGTAATGGATGGGGACTGGGACCGCCCACAGAGGAGGCCTGCAGGCGCCCTGCTGCCCCAGTGAGCCTGGGGTGATCCCTTTGTTTGCTGCACCTGCACAGCCTGAGCGGCCATACCCCTGCTGTTCTTTGTTTGTGTATCACACGTTTGTAACCCTTTAGGCTGTGACTCACTCATGCTTGGCAGAGTGTTCCTTTTTTATTTCTTTCTCAGATTTGTCCAAACTGCACAATGTCATGGCTACTACACACTGTAGGCCATTATGTCTTTGAATTGAGTGCTAAGATATTCTGCTAAATAAAAAAAGTAAAATAGGGTCTAGTTCTTTTACTTCATCTGTCTCCTCTTCGCTGATTGATGTCGTGTCTACTTTCCAGGAAGTGCGTGTGCCTAAGGTCAGTTAGCCCTTGTCAATCTCTGGCCTCCGGCTCTCTGCCTCTGAACCTGCCTGGGGTCTAAGGGAGTTCTCCCTTAGGTTTCCAGCCTCAAGCCTTTGGGAGGGGGTGGGTGTTCCTGATCCAAGGAAACTGTTCTAAAATGAAAGCCAAGGCTGCTGGACCCCAAAACGCAAGAGGCCATTGAAGTCCTCAGGGGAAGTGCGATTAAAAAGAAAAATAATAATGCTCGTTTTCTGTCCTCTTTCCATGAAAATTCATTCAGTGATCCCAAGAAAACGCACAAGGAGAAGCTATGACTATGTGGATGGTGATTTGGTAAATATCTTATCTTGACTCTTACTTCAGTACTACACCCTGGTTAGTAAAATCCGTATTCAGCCACCACTCGAACGTTTGGGGTGCTGCTCCCGTTGGGTGGAAGGTGACTGACTGCCTGCGTGCTTGTCTCCGTGCTTGCCTCCGGTGGTCAGATCTCACTGATCTCCGTTTTAACAGGAAATGCTCAACAGTAGCCAGTTAAAAGCACTGTGTGTGCATTGACCAAAATCCGTTACTATCTCCACTTTACAAGTCAAGAAAAGAGAGGCGCTGGAGATAAAACACTGGTTCCCTGGCCTTAGGGTTGGTTTGTTTTTTCAAGTTTTATTATGGATATTTTAAAGATATGCCAAGTACAGGGTCTGGAAAAAGGAATCCTCCAAAGCGGCAGTCCAACATACTTATCATCCAGCTTCAACAATTAGCAACATAATGGCCAGTCTTGTTTCATTTGCTCCCCCTCCCAAGTATTTTAAAGCAAATCCAGATGTCATACTACTTGCATCTACATGTACTTTATCTTACTTAGTATGTATCTCTGAGAAAGACTTTTTTCAAAACAGAACCATAATGCCCTTACTATACCTAAAACAAACTCCTTACGCCTGGCGAAGATGCAGGCAGCGTTCAGATTCACTTGGCTGGTTCCCACAACTCTGGTCCACACAATGGCATTCGACTGCTTTGCCTCTTAAGACTTAATTTACAAAACTTCTTTAACCTTTTTCTAGTTGTTTACTTGTTGAAGAAACCAGTCTATCTGTCCTGTAAAATGCCCCACTTTCTGGATTTTGATGACTAACTCTGTCATCATTGACCCCTTTCCTCTCTCTGCCCTGTGTCTTTAAACTGGTAGTCATGGCTGTCTATAGGAGTTTTCTGAGATTGGCCTACGAGTCCAGGTCTGAGAAAGGTATTGAAAGAATTGTAAATCAAGTCAGCCTCCCCTCCAGAACTGCCAGCAGAGGCTGTCGGTGTTGTGTTCCTGGTCTGATCCCAGAAACCTCGCCATTATCCCCAGCAGAAACTCCTGGCGGGGTATACACTTGACCCTTGCACCGCACGGGCTGGAACTGCGCGGGTCCCCCCATGAGGGAGTTTTCAGTTGACCAGCGCAGTTCCAGCCTGCATTGTCGAGGGTCTGAGCGGCTGGCTGTATTTACATGCGGGTTTTCCACCATGCAGAGGGTGGCTCACCCTGACCCCCTCGCTGTTTAGTGGGTCAGCTACATAGGGCGTATTTGGCTCTCCGAGTGTGGTTTGGTCTGAGTCCTGTTTCTTGGCTTTGCTGGAAAACAGGACCGTTACGACCTGAGCGGCAGCCGGAAGGCGTTCCTCATGTGCGTGAAGAAGACCAGGCCGGGGGCCGGCCGGGACGTCGAGCTCATGGAGCAGTGGCTTGGCCGGTGCCTTTTCGAGTACACGCTGTGCATCGACCCCGGCAAAAAGGTAATGAACGAAAAATAAAAATGAACCATAGTGGGTTGGATTTTATAACCGTCCTTACTCTTTTTTTGGAAAAAAAATTAGGTTTTAGTCCCTGGTGAGAGTCAGGACCTGCTGTGCAGGGACCTGTATGTCCTGATGAAATTCTTTATACTTTTGGAAACTGTAGTGCGTGATACCCCAGCTCCGCATCCAGGCAAGCACGACCTCTTGAGTGTTGGTTTCAGCTAGAGCTGTGCAGTTGAAGAGGGAAAGGGATCTTAAGGTGTCCTAAGCAACGTGGGCAAGGAGACCCAAGGATGACCAGAGTGGGCAAGGTCCAGGGCATCTGGGAGAAGGGAAGACCAAGGAAACAGCTTTGAGAGGTCCGCAGGAGGCCAAGCCAGACGGATTCCAGCAAGTGGGAGCCCACGGGCTTTGAGAAGTCCTTGTGGGACTGACTTGGAACCATGTGATGGGTCGGGAGAGAGTTGTGGAGAGACCTGGGCAGAATTGTGTTGTGACTTAACTCGATGACACAGAAAAAATAAGATTGATGAGCAGCGGGGGCAGGGTGAGAATGCCATTTGATCTCCCTGATCCTAGTGCAGTCATGACCTTGACCTGCCCGTATTTTGGGAGGATGACACAGGAAAGCCCTTGAAGACCCCAGGAGTCACTGCTAGTGAACACAAGGAACAGTGCGGCGAAGGGCTGTGAGTGCAGCGTGGACCGCCAGGGTTGAATCCTGTCTCTTACTGGCTGGGTGACCTTAAACCTGGTTCTCAACTGAAGGTGATGTCCCCCAGAGGACATTTGGCAATGTTGGGAGACACTTCTGGTTGTCACAACTGGATGTGCTGATGGCATCCAGTGGGTAGAAACAAAGAATGATCTGGCCCCAAATGTCACTAGTACGATGGTTTTAGAAACCCCGCCTTAGAGTAACTGACTACTTAGAGTGTTGACCACCTCTAGTGTTCCCAATTTTTCTCTGCCCTTCAACTCTTTTTAACACGCTCTCCATTTTACAGGAGTTAGTTGAGTTACTTTCTTGTCTGTGCCATGGGGGTGGCGAGGCTGAGTTATCAATATCTTGTAGTGTGGCTGGGGGGATGAAATGAGCTTCCAGGTGTAAAAGTTCTCAGAATAGTAGCTGGCTTATAGTTAAGTGCTCAATAAATTTCAATTTTTTTTTATTATTTCAAAGCTAAAAACAGACTCCATTTCCCCCCAAGGACTGTACTAGAATCTCTTGCCCATTATGTGATTTTTCATCAAGTCCCTTCCGTGTAGGTGACAGATACTGCTAATATTCTTCTGGTTTATTCTCTCAAAGATCCAGAAACGGCCTCTTTCTCTATATCCTGTCAACATTTATTTATAAATATTTAGCAATCTCCCTGACAAAAGTGTTCTTAAGTTCCACTTAAAACTCACTGTTTTAAGTTTCACTTTCTAAGTCGTTAGTTTGGTCGAACATCTCTGTGTTCTTTGGCCTGTTCCTACTGGGTTTTCTTTTTCTTGTACTAGTTATTTTCCTGGACATTATTCGTTTACAAAATCTAGTGCAAATATTTTTCTCCTACTCTGTGACTTGCCTTGTGACTTTTCATTGTCTTAAGTCTTAGGGAAGTCTTTTAATTTTTGTGAGTAAACTGGTCAGTCTTCCTGTCTGCCAGCTCTCGGTGTTCGTGTTTTGATGAAACCCCATGCCTCCCCACTTTAAAAAAATTCAGATGATTTTTCTGTGATTTTTAAGAATAGTTTAAGGTTTACCTTCTGCCTGTAATTTTACTTTTGTAAGAGTGTTGGTATAGGGGTTCTAGCTTGATTTCCAAATGGAAAATCGGTCATCTCAACATTTATGGAATGTTCCATCCTTTCCCTAACATTAAAAATTCAACTGTTATCATGAACTAAATTCCTATGTCATAGTACTTGAATGATTTGGGATTCTAAAATATTCTACTCATATATTTGTTTATAGTTATGCCAGTATTTTCACTGTTTTTTCCCCCCACGATTTTGTAGTACCTTTTGGTATTTGATAGGACCTAATGCCCACCTACTTGGTGTTTTTCTTCTGAATGTTCTTGGTATTCTCCAGAATGATCTGTTCTCTATGGCCTTGAGAATCTTCTGGTTACGTTGACAGGCACCCTTTGGGATTTTGACTGACCTGACATTGACCAGAGATGAATTTGGAGGGAATTACCATATTAGCAGTATTGAGTCATCTCAGAAGCTTTGGCATGTTATGGTTTGTGCATGTTGCCTACTTAGCAGTTTTTTGTGGTTTTTCTAATTTAGCAAATGTGTGTTCCTTGTTAGGTTTTTCCCCCCTTGGCTATTTTAGTTTTGTTGTGACCACGAATGGGATCCCGCTGTTCCAGTATGTGGCTTAAATGGTTATTGCTGGGTATTTGGGGGAATGCAGATTTCTGTGTTAACCTTGTATCCTTTTAACCTGATGAGCTCTAATTCTAATAGTTTTTTAGTTGATTTATTTTATATTTCTAGATAGTCATGATGTCTCTCTCTATAAAATGTGTTTTTACCCTTTGTTTCCTATATTTACACTTTATTTTTACTTTACTCCACTGAGATGGGCAGGATCTTCGTTATACCGTGTCTGGGAGTCGACAGCAGCCACCGGTGTGATGGTTTTGATGACATCTGCTGGCAGACTCCAGCAGGCTGGACTCCTCCCTTCCCTTCCCTTATGGAGACTATCAATTTTATAAAATAATTTATATATATTAAAGCAAGTTCATGATAAGATTTAAATACATTCACTGTTTGGGGAGCTGTAATTCTGTTGTATTTCGTGGTAGACGATCAGAAATGCCCTAATTTGGTCAAACCAGAACCAGTAGCACAAGAAGAAATCAAACACATTCTGAGGGCAACCACAGGGGAGTGACCACTCAAGACACGAATACACACCTCATGCTACCTCTGCCAGAGACGGAGGTATTTTCATAGTTATCATCTCATTGGGTCACCTCGGAGTAAAGGGGCCCCCTCTAGTGTCCCTGACTTTTTTTTCTGCCCTTCAATTCTTTTTCATATGTTCTTCTATTTTACAGGAGTTAATTGACAGACTAACTTCATTTCGTGATGGATTAAATGAAATTAAAGATGAAATTAGCTGTTGCCTTGTCACTCTTATGTCCCATGGAGAAAACGGCTTTATTAAAATGAAAGATGATGACAAAGTCAGCCTGGAACTCATATTTGACATGTTCAATAATAAAAATTGTCCAGCTCTGCAGGAGAAACCGAAGATCTTTATAATCCAGGCCTGCAGAGGGGGTGAGTGAGACTCCTGGGAATCGTCCTGCTCCTATAGAATTCTCACACTGATGACAGAGAAAAGAAAAACAAGTTTAAAAATTTGTGTGTGTAGATGATATACATTAAGTCACAGGGCCCTTAGCCAATGTAACTTCAGTCGTGTAGTATCCTAGGGACTTTGAGCTGGGAGGAAGGGGAGGATGGAAAACTTGCCTGGGACAGAACAGCTGACTTGGGCTGAGGAACGAACCAAGTCACCGGCTTCAAGGGGTAGGTCTGGGAGCCTCACATTCTGAGAGAGGTGTGTGCAGTTGTCAAGGGACCTCCTACCAGCCCTGTGATTCCAGGTGGCTTGTGGGACTGAAATCTGACTTGGCTTCCTGTGCATGTTTGTCTCTCGTGGACATACCAGCTTGTGATGACTTTCATTAAGGGGTGCTGGCATCAGTGATGAATTATTGGTGTGTGTCTTTTCATTCCTCGAAAACTAGAGAGAAGAGATAGTGGTGTCGAAACAGACGATGAGCCCATGGACTCGGATGACATATCCGAGAAGCGGAGGCTGCCCACGTTCAGTGATTATTTCATCATCTATCCTACCCAGTCAGGTGAGATCGCCTCTGCCAAAGAGTTCCCGTCATTCCTAATGATTTTTAAAGTCCTTTTTAAAAAACTGAACTGTGCTTTTCCAATTGATGTTTATTTATAGGGAGTTTTTTTAATTAAAAATATGTTTTATTGATTTTAGAGAGAGAAAAAGGGAGGGAGAGAGAGAAACATCAATTGGTTGCCCACCACACGTGCCTCAGTCACGGATCGAACCCGCAGCCTCAGCATGTGTTGTGATGGGAATCGAACCCCCAGCCTTGTAGTGTATGGGACCATGTTCTAACCAATTGAGCCACACCAGCAAGGGCTAAAGGAGAAATTTTTGTTAACTCCTTCATCTCCCTTCAAAAATGGTTCCTGCCCTGGCGGGGTAGCTCAGTTGGTTGGAGCATCATCCTGGTATGCCAGGGTTGTGGGTTCAATCCCCAGTCAGGGCACATATAGGAATCAACCAATAAGTTAATGTTTTTCTCTTCCTTCTCCCCCTCTCCCTCCTGCCCTTCTTTCCCCCTCACCTTCTCTCTCTCTCTAAAATCAATTTAAAAAATGGTTCCTACTTTCAGAAATGGCAGGTTGGCATCTTACTGTTTATTTCTTCCAGGAAGATATCAACCTCTTAGCAAAGTACCACAAAGTAAATAAAATCATTAGTTCTAATGTGAACATGATGTTGGCCCAAAAGCTAGCTCTGCCATGTGCTATCTTTGAGACTGTCAATATTTTTTAGCCTCTAGATATCTGTTTCTTCTTATAAAATGAAAATGATAAAATCGACCCATGTCATTAGGATATTATGTAAATTAAATTATGTAATGCAGGTATTGTGCTTATAACAATTGGCATAATAAATACCAAAAATTAGCTATTATTACTAATATATTATGCTAATAACATTATTATTATTATTACTAGTAATACTATTACTAGTAAGTTAAAGTCCAAAAGAATCTTATGTGCTGGAGGGGTGGACTTGCCAGGAAAATATAGAGAAGTTGTAAGTAAGTGGTTAAGGGCATTTATTTAACTGTTGTATTGTTTTAAAGATTTTATTTATTTATTATTTACTTAAAAATATTTATATTTAAGAGAGGGAGAGAAACATCAATGCATGGTTGCTTCTTGTGCAACCCCTACTGGGGACCTGGCTTGCAACCCAGGCATGTGCCCTGGCTGGAAATCGAACTAGCGACCCTTTGGTTCATAGGCTGGTGCTTGATCCACTGGGCCAATTAGCTAGGGCTATTTAGCTGTTTTTATCTTGACCTTCTTCAAAAACGATTAAGGTAGTTTAAAAATAAATAAATATCCAGAAAGTATTCAGCCATGTAATATGCAAAATAGAGACATTTAATGAAGAAGATAATAAGATACAAGAAACATTGTTAATAGGACAATGACACCTCAGTCCCCTTCAAAGTAGGCACCTTGAGACCGCACACAGTTCTCTCAATTGCTATCTGCTGCCCTGTCATATTTTCCTGAATCTCATCGACAGTCTGAAATCTCTTTCCTTTCAAATGTGCTTTTAGTTTTGGGAAAAGCCAGAAGTTGCAGGGGGCCATATCTGGGCTGTAGTGGGGCTGAGTCACCTGGGTGATTTGATGTTTTGCCAAAAAAATCTGCCGGAGACATGATGCATGAGTGGGTGGGTTGTGGTGATGAAGCTGCCAATCACCAGTTGCCCATAAGCAGAATCTTTCTGAATCACCCGAGTAAGTTCCGCAGAGGAAAGTTCAAGCTTAACGTAAAATTTGATGCAGATTCGTTGCTCTACCAGCTCAGTCATTTTGAATGTGATAGCCACACAGTACGCATACTCACTGAGCGGTATCTACCACCCCCACTGACTAGTACAGTGAAGTCGTCATTGCTCACACATGCACATTCCAGTCCACACTCCTTGGCTGCCAGGTTACACTGATGTCACACAAACTATTCTCGTTATATTAACAATGGCTGGATTTTTTCCAGACGGAATATATATATATATATATATATATATATATATATATATATATGCAGTTCAAGATAAAATTTTAGTGGAGAAATGGAAAATGAAACATAGTGTATGGTGAGACATTAAAAATGTCCTTGGTATTTACCCAAAAGAGGTGAAAGCATAAGTCCTCATAGTTATTTGCACGTGGATGCTCATAGCAGCTTTATTTGAATAGTCAGAAACTCTAAATAACCCAGATGGCCAGCAAATCATGGTATATCATACTTCGAATACTACTTGGCATTAAAAAGAAATGAGCTCCCAATACATGCTATAACATAGACGAAGCTCAAAATAGTAACGCTGACTGAAAGAAACCAGGTAAAGTTAAGTACTGTTGGATTCTGTGCTTATGGAATTGTAGACGGGGCAAAGAAATCTATACATAGTGACAAGGCAAGTGAGTGGTGTTGGGCGGAGGATGAGGGGGAGAGAAGGGCCACAAAGGTCATGAGGTCACTGGGGGGTGATTGGTGTATTCACTATCATTATTGTGATGGTTTCACAGAAGCTTACATATGTTAAAACTTACTAAATTGCATACTTAAAATACATGTGCATGATTGCTAATTATTAATTATACTTCAATAAAGCTGTAAGATTTTTTTTTATTTACTGATTTTAGAGGGAGGAAGGGAGAGAGGGACAGATTGAGAAACAATGATTTCTTGTTCCAACAAATATATTCACTTTTTGATATATTCACTGGTTAATTCTTGTATGTGCCCTGGGGTACATACCCAGGGATTGAACCCACAATTCCACAATTTTGGAGTATTAGGATGATGCTCCAACCAACTGAGCTACCCAGCCAGGGCCTAAAGCTGTTAAGATTTTTTAAAAGTTAGGTGTAATGCCCTGACCAACATGGCTCAGTTGGTTGAAGCATCATCTGAAAGGTGGCTAGTTCTAGTGCCAGTCAGGGCACATGCCCAGGTTACAGGTTCGATTCCCTGTTGGGGCACATGCAAGAGGCAGCCGGTCAGTGTTGCTCTCTCACGTCGATGTTTCTCTCTCTTTCTCCCCTCCCCTCTCTCTCGAATGAGAATAAAATGAACCTTAAGAGAAAAGTTAGGTATAAGACAAGCATGCCTACTATCACCACTACTGTCTAACATGGCACAGGAGATCCTGGCTAATGCGTTAAGATAAGGAAAAAAGGTATAGGATAAGTATTCTAGAAATCAATAGCTTTGAATATAGTTGCGATAATACATTATAACATACAAAGAAAAGAAAAAGATATTATTTTTTCTCGTTTTAGTGAATGATGTCTCGAAATGACTAAAGAGAGATAAGCAAACACTTTGTTAGCAAATAGTAAAACACTCCTAAAAGACACAAAGGAAGACCTGAATAAGTGATGGGAATTGCCATGCTCGTGGATGGGAAATTTCAATACCGGAGAAATACTGACAGTTTTTTTCTAAGTCAGTCTATAAGTTGAATTCCAAAGTGTTTTTTTTTCCCCCATGGAATTGACCAACTAATCAGAACTGTTATCGAACAATTAAGGGTCAGGACAAGAAACCTCAAACTCTAATTCTGTTGAATGAATGAATTTTATAACTATGTACTGGCTCATATATGTTTGAGGGCTAGAGATTCAGGAATGCACAAAGGAGTTAAAAATCTCGGCCTCCATTCAGCGTCCGTTCCAGTGGGGGAGACAGACAGTAGACACACAGCGAAAAGAGGGATTGTGTTCCTTTATGACTCCATTTGTGTAACATTCCGCAACAGGCAACACTAATCCGCGGTGTTGGGAGTCAGGATACAGCATGCCACTGGGTGTGCAGTGTTTGGACTGGTAATGACCAGAGTGGGCCACAAGGGGCCTCTGTGAGTGGTGGACCACCATCTTTCCTGAGGAGGGTGCCAGTTACATGGGTGTGTCCGTTTCATGAATACTGAGCCATTACATATTCTTAACACTTTGTGCGTGGTTCCATGGGATGCTTACCCTTCAGTGAAAAGTATACAATTGTGTTAGGTGGTGGTAAGAGCTATGGAGAAGAACAATGCAGGAACAGGAGATTGGGAGTGTTGAGGGAGAGGGGCAGAGGTTGCAGTTTTTTTAAAAAGATACGTAAGAGATGTTCCCGCTGAGAGGCTGATTATCTTGTAGAGACTTGAAGGGCGTGAGAGAGTGAGCTATGCAGACATTTGAGAGAATTGGTCTTGTAAAAGAGGAATAACAAAACTCTGAGTATCAGCCCGGGTGTAGACAGACAGACTGCTGGGCTGGAATAAAGCTGTAATTCCCCTCTAAGTGCTGTTTTTACTGTATTCCTTAGGAACAACCTAACTGTCTACCTGCAGGGGACTGATTAAATGAGCTATGGGGAAATCAGACAATATGACAAAGAAGCCATTACTAGTCAGTGGTGAAAGAATGGACCACTCAACAAACAGTGCTGAGAAAATGGTTCCTCAGTGGGGAAAAAATAATTTATGTTCACATGTCAGTTCATTGTATCTTTAATTACTTGTACTCTATAGTTATATTTCCTTCCTTATCTTCTTTTTATTCTTGGTTATTTTTTTCCAGGGGTTTATTTATGTAATTAAGAACCCATTTGTAGTTTTCTATCCCTGGCTGGCGTAGCTCAGTGGATTGAGCGCAGGCTGCGAACCACAGTATCGCAGGTTCGAATCCCAGTCGGGGCACATTCCTGGGTTGCAGGCCACGGCCCTCAGCAACCGCACATTGATGTTTCTCTCTCTCTCTCTTTCTCCCTCCCTTCCCTCTCTAAAAATAAATAAATAAAAAATCTTAAAAAAAAACCCAAAACCTGAAAATATATAATTAAAAAAAAAAAGAACCCATTTGTAGTTTTCTTAATCCTTTCTGGTATTATGTTTGTTTTGATCTCATTAATTTTGGCTTATACTTCCATTTTTCTCCATTTTGGGGAGGTTTATTCTACTCTTCCCAACTATTATAGTTAGGTACTTGACTCATTATTTTATATCTTTTTAAAAAAACATAAAGGGACTGGCATGGCTCAGTTGGTTGGGCATCCTCCTGCAAAGCAAAAGGCCGCCGGTTCGATTCCCAGTCCAAGCACATGCCTAGGCTGTGGGTTCAGTTCCTGGTTGGGGCGTGTAGGAGAGGCAGCTGATCAATGTTTCTCACATCAGTGTTTCCCTCTCTTTTTCCCTTCCTTCCCATAAACCCCATGTGTATGTATTTAGGAGTGTTTAGCTTAAAACGCTGTAAAAAAAGTCAGCAGTAAAAAAAGAGAAGAGGGATAAAATGAAGCAAGTGGCACCATGATAACCGCTGAATCTGAGGGATGATCATATGGGCCTTTGTTAAATTTGCTTTCTCCTTTTGTGTACATCTGAACACCTGTATTTAAAAAGTGCGTAATAAAAAGAATGCTGTATTGAGAGGTTTTGTGCTCTTGGTCACACGAGTCCCCTTGGAGGCGC
Organism: Tonatia bakeri; assembly: GCA_004024845.1. Lineage (NCBI taxonomy): Eukaryota > Metazoa > Chordata > Mammalia > Chiroptera > Phyllostomidae > Tonatia > Tonatia bakeri. The sequence continues at coordinate 23,444 of PVIA01005071.1, forward strand.
AGGTGTGTGCCCGTGTCTGTCATGGCCCTGGACACATTTCTTCTAATGCAAGAGTGTTTCTGTGGCCTCGGTTCAAAGCCATTCTCTAGGCCCTAACTGTGGCCACAGAACAGTTAGCACAAGCAGAGAAGGGACATGGACACAATGTTTTTGTTTTAATTTGTAGATCATGTTGCTTTACGGCACCCCCGCACCGGCTCTGTGATGATCCAAGCAATGACTGACGTTTTTGAAAAATATGGAAATAAGTGGCACATCGCTGACTTTTTCACCAAAGTAAGTGAATTCCAGGGGGCTTTGTAGTCTGCTCACTCTGTAGCTAATGCACTTGATGGGAAGGTTTTCACGACAGAATTGAGCTTTGCCGTGCAAATTTTGCTTGGAGACACTGGGCTGATTATGAGTATAGAGCAGCAGTCCCCAACCTTTTGGGCACCAGGGACCGGTTCTGTGGAAGATTTTTCCGTAGAGGTGGGTGGGGGGACACAAGAAGTGGAGCTCAGGCCACTCACCTCCTGCTGTGCGTCCTGGCCCTGTTCCTAGCAGGCTGTGGACCGGTACCGGTCCGAAGCCTGGGGTTTGGGGACTCCTGGTGTAGAGGACTGTGGCAGCGTTGTTCAGAAGACACGGCTGAGCCACATGGCAGGGGGAACTGATAGTGACACTTCCTATTCATTAGTAACATGAGTGATTGGTCTGTTAGGTGAGCTGGCCTCACAGCTCTCCTAGGGGAAGGGAGAACCTGAGGGCTTCTTTGAAGACCGACACTGGCCCTCGTCTGCATGGCTGAGTTGGTTGGAGCGGTCATCCTGTAAACCAAAAGGTCACAGGTTTGATTCCTGGTCAGGGCATGTGCCTAGGTTGTGGGTTTGGTCCTCAGGTGGGGCATGTATGAGAAAGCAGTGGATCGATTTTTTCTCTCCCTCTATTCCCCTCTCTCTAAAATCAATGAGCATATTCTCAGGTGAGGATAAAAAAACAATTAAAAAAAAAGACAGACCCTGGCTGGGATGGGTCCCCCCAGCTGGCAGCCCATGGTCAGTGTTCACTGGGTGAATGAGAGGCTGAGGGTCGGGGCACATTTACACAGGGACCGTAGCTTGGAGGATGGCCGATTGCAGGCGTTTATCATTAGGTTTGAAGCGTAATTCTCTTCTTAATCTGGATTTCGATACTCAGAGGTAGTTAGAAAAGGCTGTACATGAGCACACTAACAGCAATACTAATGTGGATGGCAGGGCTCACCCTGTGCTTTACAGATACTAATCATTTAGGTCTCTAGCCGCCCTCAGGCAGCTACCCGGACTGCATTCCACTCTCGAAGCTGCAGGGCCAGGATGAGGCTGATACAGTTTCCAGCCCAGACCCCGGGCTTCCAGGGTTCGTGCCCTAATCAGTTATGCAGTAACCTATCCTCCCTTCTGCAAGGGGTGGTAACTATTTTATTTCTTTAAAAGAAACTATTGTTAATACTTTACATACAAGTGCTTAACTTTCTTTTTTAAACTCCTCATTTAGGTAAGCCCTTGGGAAAAAATGTTAAAGGGAGGGACTACAGACCATGTGGATGGTGATTCCAACCATATTCCCAAATATCTCTGATTGCTCGATTTTTCTCTTTAAAAAAATAGTTTCTTGCCAGTTTCTCATGCATATGTAATAATAAAGACAGATTTAACCAACTATACGTAGAAATCCATTTTAGCTTAATGCTAACTGAAAAACTATTTTGCCAACTGATGTTTGCTAAGTCTTTACTGAGCACCCTTCATTTTTGTTTTAATTCACCACGTTCACCATTTTCAGGGATGAAGTTCGGTGGCATTAAGCGCATTCACATGGTCATGCAACCGCCACCCCCAGCCCTCTCCGGAACTTTCTCATCTTCCCAAACTAAAACTCTGCCCCCTTGAACAGTAACTCCCCATTTCTCCTCCCCACCCCCAGCCCCTGGCAGCCACCACTCTTCTCTCTGTCTCTATGAATTTGACTCTCTAGGTTCCTCTTGTAAGTGGAATATTACGGTATTTGTCCTTTTGTGTCTGGCTTATTTCACTTAGCATAACACCCTTCTCCAATCATGTTGAAGCATGTGCCAGAATCTCCCACCTTTTTAAACACCCTTCATTCTTAAAGATCTTGCTGAGTAGAGGCTGGTGAGAAAATGTCTAGAAATAAGTACAAGGTGGCCTTTGCTTTAAAGGCACTTAGAGCTTAGTTAGCAGGTGATAGATGTGCTTACAGCCAACCATGGAAGTGTACCGCTGTTGGATACTTTAGACATAGCGTATTCCTATACTTTCTTTTTTTTTTTTAAGATTTTATTTATTTATTTTTAGAGAGGGGGGAAAGGAGGGAGAAAGATAGGGAGAGAAACAGCGATTGGCTGCCTCTCTCATGCCCCCACTGAGGACCTGGCCCGCAACCCAGGCATGTGCCCTTACTGGAAATCGAACCAGTGACCCTTTGGTTCCTAGGTCGGTGCTCAATCCACCGAGCTACACCAGCCAGGGCGCAATCCTACACTTTCATTGTACCATGAGTACCAGGCTCAGAAGGGGTTACTACTTGACCTGGTATTACCCAGGGGCAAGCTTGAGACTGAGCCCAGGTCTGTGGACTCTTCAGTCCAGCGCTCTTTCTGTCTCACAGTGCTACGTTCCAAGCACTTGTGGGGACATCTCCTTCCAGTGCTCTTTGCATTGCTTTCCCGGTGGGGTCAGAATTCTGCCGTCTCATCCTGTGGGATTTCCTGAAAGGCTTTTGCTCAGGGCTTCACATGCATTTGGACAGTCTGTGCTTTTCTGTTGCAGGTGAATAACAAAGTGGTGCACACTGACTTTCATCTACAGGAGGAGCCCGTCAAAGTATCGCTTGTGATGGAATCGACTCTAACTAAATCTGTGTACTTTTGACATCAGGAAGATTTTAAAAATCAGGACTGCTTTGTAGTAGACTTTCTAAAGGAGGCTGTGTAGCATAGTATAAATGGTTATCATGTTGCATTATTTCTGTCATTAGTTCTATTTCTCATATTTGTTTTGTATATGTATATATTCTAAGATTTAATTCTGCTTATTTGGAACTTGTAAATACCTTGACTTTTCTTACTGAAAACTTTTTACCTGAACTGGACAGAAGTCCAGCTGGAGGTGTATACTGTTTTTACCATGTGCTCCTGTTGCTAATTACCCCTAACCTCTCCACTCCCAATGGGATGTTGGTTTTAAGCCACTTCTTGGCTTAGCATTCAAGAACTGCCTTTATGAGGTCTTCCTCCAGTTATCCACACCCCCCGCCTCCCATATGGGTATCTGAAGCCAGATCGATCTCCTTTTTGACCTCAGAAGCCACCCTCAAGTCTTAACCTGTGTACCTTTGCATGTACTTGGTGCCCTTGATGTGTTCATGTTCTCACCGCGCCTGTTCTCCAGCTTTCTCCCTGCTGCCTCAGTACCTCTGAACTGGTTTCTGCCTGGAACACTGTTCCACCCCGTGTACCGAAGTCCTTTCCTGTACCATGTCCTTTCTCTACACCACACATTCTTCAGGGTGCAGCTTGGGGCCCAACCCACTGTAAAGAGAACCTGTATGTAGACTGGTGTTTTTAGAGTAACAGACTGTGGAGTGAGCGTGAGTTTCAATTGTAATTATCTTCTTATGTAACGTGGACTGTGTTTGGACCTCGGCTTCTGCATCTGTATAAAAGGAGATTTGTCTCAGCTGGCTGAGAACTCATCCCACTGGACCTCAGGGAACTCTGAAGTCTAAAAGGACTTGGCCGTGAACATCCTGCAGATGTGACTGTTCTTAAACCCAGAGGTTCAAGGTGGCAGTTGCCTAAGACCGTTGGGCCTGTGTGAGAACGCAGGTGTGAGGATCCTATGAAGACTGAAGCAAGCCAGAATTCCAGGTCTATCTCGATTTCAAGGATAGTCGTGTCCTTTCTGGTTAATGTGATTCCTTAAGCATACATACATGTAATTTAATTTTCAACCATTTGAGTTCTGATGTTTGGTATTGATATATAACTTTAATTTTTGTATAGAGCATTAAAATGTTTCCTTGGCTCATGAATTACGAACATCAGGTGAGCCTTCCCACTCACTCACTTGCATTTAGAGGGTTTCCAGGCACAGGGGCTCCTTCCAGGGGTTGGCAGCAGCTGAATGATTTCCTGGGAGAGGTTAAGTGACTCGTTCTTAGTGACAGCATGTAGTGCAGCTGGGGGTCCAAGGCAGGAGCTAACACAAGACATGAGGTGTGAAGTGACCGAGGAAAGCTATATAGATAGAATGCTTTCAGTGGGCAGAAGGGGCATGCCATTTGACTGAGGGAATGAGAGCTTCAGAACAAGGGGGGGAAAATTGATTTTGGAACATTGCTCAGGCCACTACAGGTAAGGTCCATGGAGAGGACTGTTGGACAGTTAGGTACCAGACAAACAGATGAAGAGGAGCAAGAGGCAAGTCTGGTTAGAAAGGGAAGTGGGAAGATGCCCAAGATGAACTTGATGCCTGGGGCCAGGTAGGTGCCCCATATTCTCTCAGCTTCCAATCCGAATGGGCCTCTCCTAGACACCCAATGCCGTGTGCAGTGTACTCCAAAAAACTATAGTCCTTAGCACAATTTTATACTTGAAAAAAAATTTAAGCCCAGTTTTTGTTAGTTTTTAAATACAATCCCTAGAAACCAACGTTTGCAAACCGAAGACTCGGAGATTTTTGTTCATCAGCAGCGGACATGAATAAGAAATGCTGGGGAAACCTGTGCAGAGGCCCCGGCAGGGAGGCTGCAGATGGGGAGGAGGACACGGGGCGGGAGCTGCAGACGCTCTGACAGGTGCTCCCTTGGCAAGGGGCAAGGGGCCAGGGGCCATCACCCAGACTTACTGTCACCAAGTGCACTTTCGGTCCTCGGACTTTTCTCATTGACTTGCCAAGAATTTTCACCACGAGGATCAGTTGTCAAGAACAATGTTGTTTTGTGGGGAAAACCTTAGTGTCTTGTGGAGAAACAAACACTGAAGCACAATTACAGGTCAATGTCCTGGTTGTTACCAGGACGGAAGGTACCCTTCAGACCAGGGAGTGCGGGCGATGGTTTCTGAGTGTCCAGAAAGCCCTCCGGAGCAGTCCTGCAGTGACAGGAAACTGCTCTTAAGAACCAGCCGTTCCATTTTCATATAGCTGTTTGTAAGTCTTGAGCCTTTCGTGAGCGTCAAAATGTCTGGAGATACTTTCAGCAGTTTCTCGGAATGCTGAAAGCCATGCCCTAAGTTGACTCCTTTTCTTCTGTCAGTTTTGTTTAAAAGCAGTGGGGTTTCGCTTCAACTTCAGAGCAACCTGTGTTCCTCATAGAAAATTTCAAAAATACTGAAAAATGAGCAATAACACACTGAGTTGCTGTACGTGTGTATCAGTGGTTCTCACCCTGGCTGCACATTAAAATCTCAGGAGCTATTTTTTTAAAAACTTACTGATTTTAGAGAAAAACAGTGATCTGTGTTCCATCCATTCATGCATTCACCAATTGCTTCTTGTATGTGCCCTGACCAGGCTGGAGCTACAAACCTTGGTGTATAGGGGTGATGCTGTAACCAACTGAGCTATTGGGCCAGGGATCTCAGGAGCTATTTTTAAAAATCAGATTTTCTTGGTTTGGAGTTGGGCATACTTCAAATCTCTGCGAATGATTCTAAGTGCAGCCAGGTTTGAAACCTACTGTATAATTATTAATAATTTGGCTATTTACAAAAATCTTTTAATGTATAGTTTCAATTTTTAAAAATAATCGCTCTCATCCTGATTCTCTTTTGTGCCACAGAACTTTAATTATTTTTTAATGGTTGTGTAGTGTCGATGGGATGAATTTTTATTAACCTATTGATGGATATACTGCAATGAAAAAAAAAAGATTTTATTTATTTTTAGAGAGGAGAGGGAAACACGATTGGTTGCAACGTTGGCCAGGGAAACCAATCTGCGACCTTTTCCTTTGCCGGACCACCCCCAACCCGCTGAGCCACACTAGTCTGGACAGATGTGGCAATTTTTTAAGCACACACACACAAATCTCACGCATCTGTAGTCTTGTCCTTTGTATCTTTTAGGAAAACTTCCCATCAGTGAACTTTTAGACTCTGAATTACGTTCTGCTAAATTGTCCTCCCCAAAACGAAAACAATTTCCGCAGCTTTTGAACATCAAACACAGACTTTTGGGGACCAGTAGCTTGGGTGAGGGACCTGTTCAAGTTCGCGGGTCTGTACAAAAGGCGGGGAAAGAGCTGGAATCTGATTGGCTGCTGGTTTCAGGCTTGCGTCTCTCACCCCACAACGGTAGGAGATCCGAGAGCCCGCCAGCCCTAGAGTGGCACACCGCCCAGCGCGAACCCTAGCGCCCCTGCAGGCCGCGCTCCTAGAGCCTGCGCCAGCGCCAGCGCCGTCAGCCCGGAAGGAGAAGGCCCGTCCCACAACGCTCCCTCGGGCTCCGCCTTTTTTCCTCCCGGCTTTTGTTGTCATTGGCTGGCGGAGAGGTATATAAATACGTCACTTCCGCTGCCCTGCCTTTTTCCGCGCTACCAAAGGAAGGGCCCGTACGGCGTTGTTCTCGGTGAGTCCCAGGTGCGGCTCCCCAGCGTCCTGCAGGGCCGCTTGAACTACCTTCCTGCTCGAACCAGGGGTGCGAGGACCGGGGGTGACGGCCTGCAGACGGGGTGGGTCTAGCAGGAATCGGTGCGCCCCGCCGCGGCTCCGCGGCCTGCACGTGGCTAGTCTGGGCCTGCAGGTTCCCACAATGCCCCACGAGCGGTGGGAGGTCGCGCTCGAACTCAGGCATGGAGCTGCGGTGCGGTCCAAATTGCTGGTGAGCGCGGGTTCAGGGAGGGAAGGGGCGAATGCACCGCTCTGCGGTCGCTTGGGACCCCGACGCTGACGCAGTGAACCCAGTGGCCCAGGCCCCACTGCTCGTGAATATTCCCCGTTGGTGTTAGGGTGCTTGGCAGGGTTTTGAGGAAAAACAGTTGGGAATGCGGGGAGACTTAAATTCGACGTGCCCACCTACAATCTCTTTGAATATAAATCTGTTTTCATCTCCTCTACATTTGCTCAACTTACGTACTCCAACATGGTGGTTCTCACAGCTGGTGGTTTTCTTTGGTCATCTATAACTTTAGCTTAACTCTTGGGTACCTTGAGAAGTGTTAAGACTTAATTCACTATTTCCATCTAGCTTAGTACCTGGTTTATGCAACTCCACACCTTCTCGGCAAGGTTTGCTGCAGTCCTGTGTGGTGTAGTCTGCAATTATGTCTCATCCCACTAAAATGTAAGTGCAGACTAGCAGGGCATGCATCTGTGCCCCTACTGCGCTGGCACAGAAAGGACTAGATTGTTAACTATTGTTTTTCAGGTTCCCACGTAACTTAAAGGGAAACTTTCGCAATGTCCGGAGGCCTTGATGTCCTGCAAATGAAGGAGGAGGATGTCCTCAAATTCCTTGCTGCAGGAACCCACTTAGGTGGCACCAACCTTGACTTTCAAATGGAACAGTACATCTACAAAAGGAAAAGTGATGGTCAGTTATTGCTGTAGTAGTGTTTTCCCTTCCATTTCCAGCTTTCGGGACAAATTGTGACCCTCCTTGTTACGATGGGTAGTGCTGGGTGAAGTAATTTTTGGGTCTGCCTTGGAGGGCTCTCTACTGAGTAATCAGTGACACCAGGTCCCTCGGTTGGAAACAGGCTTTAGCACTGGAAGTGGTCTGGTTGTGTTTGGAAGGAAAGGCTTCTGGGGGGCTGCATGGGAAGAGTGTGGCATTAGCTAGGTTATGGGACTCGAGTGGGTCCCTGCGGAGATGTGAGAGGGGGAAGATGATGAGGACGCTTGTGAGTTGAGTTCCCGGTAGCTTCACTCCCATAGCGCCTGTATTCACAGGTACTGACGCAGGTACGTTCAGCTGCGTTCTGAGGAGAGTAGAGCAAGAGATGGGAGTGAATGAGGGAGGAGGGGTTGCCACAGGAGAATGGGTGGTGGGCAGAGATAGAGCCACTGGCGGATTGAGCCTGGGAGTGGGGTGCTGTAAGGGGGTTTTGAGGTGAATAGGTATTGAGGCAGAGGAGGGTGAGAGGCTAGGAAGTGGGCAACAGCTTGTAGGACTCCAAATGGGGGCCTGAAGGAGGGGAAGAAAAGGTGCACACTATTAAAGCTTGGGGTGGAGGCCAGTCTTGGCCAGTGAACTCCTGAGTGTCGGAAGTGTGCTATATTGACGGCAGGGCGTTCGCTAACACCAGTAGAGCTTGCCTCCATGACTGGAGTTTGATAGTGCTCTCTGCCACATTCAGTTGCTAGAAGAATGTCCACTTGTAGAGCAAGGTCGGGTGCTAAACCCATTTCTGTTGCTAGGCATCTACATCATAAATCTGAAGCGAACCTGGGAGAAGCTCCTGCTGGCAGCGCGCGCCATTGTTGCCATTGAAAACCCCGCTGACGTCAGTGTCATTTCATCCAGGAACACCGGCCAGGTTTGTGGAGCAAGATGCTTGGCTTTTATTACAAAAATAAAGTGTATGGGCATTTTGGGATACGTAGAAGGGTATAAAAATAACTTCTCTGTGTGGAAATGTTGAATTGCCAGTGCTTGACATTTCCAGTATATGCACCACCTGACACCTGATGGTCTGTTGAGTTTCATTTTTGTGTCACATATGCTTGTGCCACTAAATATCGAGAAATGCCCTATTAAATGGCTCATTGCATGTTACTGTAGTCAGGTTTTTTACATTTAAATGAAGTATTGGGTCAAAAAACTTGATGTCAGCCATGAAGGTTTTCAGAAAGGTTTTCTATGAGTGCGTTGCTAGTCTCATCCAAGTCCCATTAGCAAGAGGTAGAGTGTTACCACCTTCGGTGAAAAACAGCTTTTTTAAGATGGCTGCTGAGATTACAAAAACCTTGTCTTTATTTTGACACTTTTTTGTACTCTTTCTTTGAGAAAACTTACCAGTTTCATAATTCGTGTATAAAGAGCTCCAACAAGGATTTCATTCACCCTGTTTTCTAATTAAAAAAAAAAAAAACAGACTTGACTTGGATTTTTTATTTTTATTTTATTTTTTTGACTTGGATTTGGACAGAGCTTTTAAATTCATGTGGGAGGATCCTTTTGTACTTCATCATTCAGATTGACGGTGAAACTAGGTCCCATTAACTTCTGGTGTGTTGGGTGGGGCGGGTTGTTGGTGGTCCTCCAGAGGCTGGCCTGTGGCTGGAGCCCTTGGGTTTGGTGCACGGTAGAAGCGGGACGCTGCTGTGGAACAAACCTAGTGGCCACTCATGCATCTCTCAGCAAAAATGTACTAAGCCTCTAGACTGATCTAGGCAGTGTTACTAGATGCTTGGGATATAGCAGGGAAAGAGCCAGCCTGATTTTGGAAGAAAAAGGTGAGGGAGGGTAAAGAAAGCTGGGCATAGCTTGCTTTATGCGGAACAGCTGTGAGGTCATTTGACCAGAGGCTGGCAGTGCTTGCGGTTTACAGTTAGCACGCACTGTTGTACTGATGCACTTAGTTCTCTAGCCCTCTGGGGGACTTGGAGGCACGTGAGTAACTTGCCCTGGTCACTCACCAAGTGGCCTACTTGGTACCACAAGTCAGGCAGTGGAGCAAGGAAGCCTTGTGAGCCAGGGCACCCGAGGGTGGTCGGGGTGGGGATGTGATTGTGTGCGTTTCTTTGGCTCTAGTTTTGTATATACTCCTCAGGGAAGGTGGAGGACAGAATTACTGTAGTTTGATGCTTTAGTTTTTTGAGGAAGGGATGCTTGGGGGTTCTGACTAGATGGGCTGTTTCAGATGGTTACAGAAAGGTCAGCACATTTATCCTGGAGAGTTCTGTGGCTCCGCCTCTGAGGGCACTGCTAACTCTTAACGTTGATTCCTCTAGCGAGCAGTGCTGAAGTTCGCCGCTGCCACTGGAGCCACTCCCATTGCCGGCCGCTTCACTCCTGGCACCTTCACTAACCAGATCCAGGCAGCCTTCCGCGAGCCGAGGCTTCTGGTGGTTACTGACCCCAGGGCCGACCACCAGCCTCTCACCGAGGCGTCCTACGTCAACCTGCCCACCATCGCCCTGTGTAACACAGACTCTCCTCTGCGCTACGTGGACATCGCCATCCCTTGCAACAACAAGGTAACTGCCACTTGATCTACCCCAGGTCTCGAGGGTGAGCGCTCCAGACATGGTTGGGCACGCCTCTGCACATTGTTAGAGCTTGGGGTCCAGGCCACTGGTGGCCAGTGGACTCACAAGTGTAGGTAGTGTGCTACATGAGGGGCAAGGTTTTCGCTAACACCACGAGGGTCTCTGCCCTATGAGTGGAGTTTGATAGTAGTCCTTGCTACAAGTGCAATTGGAGTGTGTGAGAGCTTCCAGGAGATGAAAACATTTGAAAAATGGTGTGTCCCCCTGCTTTTCTCCATTTTCCTTGCTGTACTTGGGCCTCTCAGGGATTGCTTGGCCCTTTTGTTTTCAGAGCAGCTTGATGAAGCATGCCGTAAGGTCCTAAAAAGGTGGGTTACATACAGTTCGAGTTGGTCTGGTTGGTCTCAAAACCCTGGCTGCACACAAGAATCACCCAGAGATTTCAACAAACAAACAAACAAACCAATGTCCAGGCACTGATCCTGGGGGGAACTTCATTTGTTGCTTAGGGTGGAAGAACATGTGTTCATGTTCTTGATTGCAGGGACCTCGGTGATGTGGGGGCAGGTTAGGTGGAACGGGGGGTACTTACTTGGGGGTGACCAGGTGTCCCTTTCTAATGTCCTGGCACTCTTGCAGGGGGCTCACTCAGTGGGTCTGATGTGGTGGATGCTGGCCAGGGAAGTTCTGCGCATGCGTGGCACCATCTCCCGCGAGCACCCGTGGGAGGTCATGCCCGATCTCTACTTCTACAGAGACCCTGAAGAGGTGAGCTTCCTCCACAAAGGCTTGTGGTGGCATACGCAAAGTGGGTGCCTCGGTCTGTGCTTCTGGGAAGTAAAATTTGATGGTCCCTGTAAACTTTTATTTTATTTTATTTTTTTTAAACCAGATTGAGAAGGAAGAGCAGGCCGCTGCTGAGAAGGCCGTGACCAAGGAGGAGTTTCAGGGTGAATGGACGGCTCCGGCTCCTGAGTTCACTGCGGCTCAGCCCGAGGTCGCAGACTGGTCAGAGGGCGTGCAGGTGCCCTCGGTGCCTATTCAGCAGTTCCCTACTGGTACGTGTCGTGGCACCGGTGTGTCAGCCTGGTGGTTTGGGGTGTCTCTGTGTAGTGTAACTTGACTGGTCTTCTTGGCCGTATTAAAAGGTTCACCCTGTATGTTAGAGTTGTGCTAATAACTTGACAGGTTGAATGCAAGTACATTTGAATTGACCTGGTCTTGGGCTGTCCTTGAAATTGTGTCTGGTAGAACTCGGGCAGATAGATCGCTGGTGGTGGTGAGGTGACCAGGGTACCACAGGAACAGACTGATGGGTGTGTTTGGTGTTTTCTTAACAGAAGACTGGAGCGCTCAGCCTGCCACCGAAGACTGGTCTGCAGCCCCCACCGCGCAGGCCACGGAGTGGGTAGGAACCACCACCGAGTGGTCTTAAGCTGATCTTCCACAAACTCTTACCAGAGTGGAAATAAGGTTGATGGAAAATAAACAGTTTCTAAAAGTTGTGTTCATGTATTTCAGTTTTTTACTCCAGATCAGGATGTCTGGGACTACCTCAGGTCTCTTGACATCAGTAAAAAGGCCTCTGGAGGCATCTCACCGGGGTGTCTCCTGAGCTCCCATTTCCTGTGAGGATGCTCTGTTCCGAAAGTGACTGTGAATGGCTGCCCGTGTGCTAACCCGAGAAATGTTTCCCCAAGAACTTACGTTAACATCTGTATTGGTAAATTCTGTCGAGCTCAGATTTTGAAGTGGTGGTCATTGACAGCCCCTGCTATGTATTTGCCAGTTATGTGGCTGATGCATTAGTGACTACTGTTGCTGAAGACCCGCCTTGACCAAAGGTGGGATATAGTCTTCAATCCTGGACCCGCTGAAGGGGCCACAGCCTTCCCCAACGTTGAGAGACATCTGTCTCTCGTCACTTGGTCAGCTTGTCTACAGGTTCTGGGAGAGAGTTTTGTGAGTGTAAGAATTTCATGTAATACTATATAATCCCAATATTTACCATTTCCTGTGCACTTTAATTGTATTAAAGATGTGGCTACGGATGTCACAGTACCTCTTGGTCTGTTGAAAACCATGGTCTTGAATGAGAATGGAGGAGTTAAACAGGGTGGGTCCAGGGTTTGAGGAGCTTCAGTGATTCACATCAATTCACTCATTTTGCTCTTGGAAAATTTACAAAATGTCCCTGTGACAACATTCTCAGGGCCCCTTCAAGTGGTGCAGGAGTGAGGGGACCCCACAGACTCAAGCATCAGAGAGTTGGCCATTGGCAGCGTGCAGGAGCAAGTTTGGACGAACCTGCCATGTTCCTTTAAAGCTGTGTGTTGTGTATGTGTGTGTGGGGGGGAGGGGGGTTGTAGCTCCAGCATGGTGCAAGTGGTCAGCGACAAGGATTTCTGGAGCCAGTGTGGCTGAAAATGGAGAGGAGGCTGGGTGTAAGGACCGAGAGAGGTGCAAGGCTCATTTGTTAGCATGTTCAGGGAGCAAGGAACAGGAGAAAACTGACAGTTCATCTGTGGGGAAATACATCTTGTTAGCACAGATTGACTCCCGCTTGGCTGTTAGCTTAGAGTTTAAGATAGTCCTGACCTGACCAGGTGGCTGGGTGAAGCATCCCATCCATCAGGAAGTTGTGGGTTCAATTCCTGGTCAGGGCACTTACAGGTTGTGGGTTTGATCCCTGCTTGGGGTGCGTATGGGTGGCAGCCAGTTGATGTTTCTCACATTGATTTGCCTCTTTTCCTCTGTAAAATACATCTCTGGGTAAGGATTAAAAAAACAAAAGACAGTTCTCATCTTTTGAAGATTATTTCCGTTAATGTTGAGTCCTGCTTCATTGTGCAGGTTTACTGTTTCTGGCCTAAGCGGTCATCAGAAGCAGGCCGTCCCACGGCAAATGCTGACATCTGCCCTGAACCCTCCTTGACCGCCTACCGTCAGGCACCTCTGAACCCTGTGCCCACTGGGCCTTGACCTGGGGGCTTCAGTCTGCTTTTGTATCCTGTGTTGAGAGTCTAGCTTCGTCATTTTAGCAAGAACCCCCACCCCTGCCTGATACCTGACTGACTTCCTCGTCCCCACTCCTCCCCAGGTGATGTCTGATCCTCCCCAATCCCCCCACTTCAAGATTTCTGTCAGGATGATTTAGCTGGAAATCCTTCATTACCTGGTATTTCCTTTTAGTAATTTTCCATTCAACCCCCTCAACCTCCTGGGCTCTGAATCCCCACAGTCCCTGTTGTATTTGGAACTGAGCCCTGTGTGACACTGAGGTCTCTTCCCTCCTGTTGCAATAGCTCCTGAGGGAAACCTGTGTTTAACACTTTAATTACTGTTCAGCTCTGGTTTTCTTTAATACAGCACAGCGATAACATGCTTTGCTAGAATTCTTGCATCTTGGCGGTGCTGTACCTACTTTCCCTACTACTACTAATTGTGGTAGGACAGCAGGAAGAGCCTGAGAGTTGGGCCTGGGAAGTTGAACGGGAGAAGCAGGGAGAAGCGTGTCACCTAAACAGAAGTTTAACAGCAGGTTGGATAAAACCCAGTCCCTTAATTAAGGAACACAATGTACATTACAGGTCACCGCTGGCCAGAACGCAGTTGTGGCTGGACCCAAGTAAGGGGCAGAGAGAGCGGGGAGAGGCTGGGTCTGGGGCCTGAGAACACAGTGCGGCTTTGAGCCGCTGGCAGCTCAGGCGCTGGTGTATTCCTCTGTTTGCCAAAGGTGGGGTCTGTGTAGCTAAAAATCTTAAGATCAGGTCAAAGTTTCGGAGGAGGGAGACAGGCTGGCTCTGAAAGTGAGAAGTAAAAGGCCAATGAAGAACTATCTCTGTTTCGTATTTGATCAACCAATTCACTCTATGCCTTGAAATAACTAACTGGTCTTACAGGTATGTGTAAAACTCATTTTCGTATTTCTATAGGAAAAATGGCATTGTCATGAACCTGAAAATCTTCGGCCTGTTTTTAATCTTTCTAATCAAAACCCAATTGTTACAGCACATAATTTGACACACTTTTGTTAGGTAGACAGTAATTGTCTAATTGTGGATGTGGCTTCATGTGATTGTACGCTTTTAGGTGAAATAACGGAGATGGCTTTATCTCTCTGGTGTCTTCCCTCTGTAACTGAGCCCTCGTTTCATGCCAGTTCCCAGTGGTCTAACAAAACAAGCTCCTGACACACCCTCCGGCCGTTTTTCACGCTTGAATCTGTGAGTGCATATAGAACACTATAATGTTTCACTGTGAGCGAGTATCGATTTACTTTTTTTTGTATTTATTTTTAAAGTGATGAAAAGATAGAATTAGATACTGGTAATGCTTCCACAACCCTTAAATATATTTAAAAATATCTACGTTTTACACTTTAAAATTTTGAGTTTTGTGGTACACGTATGAATTATATTTCAATAAAAGCAATTACTGTGTTTTTGGTTCAAAGTGGCAGATGAATGACACATGCTTATTTTTTCTACTCTTTCTTCCAAAAACTAAAGTTATAGTAGTAAAATATGTTTAAAAGGCAAAGAAAAATACAGGGGCAGAAGGGAATTCTTTTATTATTCTTACTCTCACCTGAGGACACTTTCCCCCACTGCTGTTAGGGAGGGAGGGAGAGGGAAACATAGACGTGAGAGAGAGACATCTATTGGTTGTCTCCCGTGTATGCCCGGATGCATGCGCCCGGATGGGGAAATGGTTGGAGCCCGGACTGGGGATTGAACTCACAATCTAGGGATGTGCCCTCGTTGGAAATCGAACCTGTAACTTTTTGGTTATGGGACAATGCTCCAGCCAAATGAGCCACACTGGCCATGGTGAGAATACGTAAAAAAGCTTTAACCGCCAAAGAAAAGGAGACGCCGAAAGATGATGGACTGAAGACAGTCATTGACCCGGCAGAGTGGAGGAGGTTCCCGTTTACATCCTTGCAGAGGTGATGCCTGAGGAAAGCACGTGAAAAGTTTGTTGTGGAAACGCCTAGCATGCCACAGGTGCAGTGCCAGGTAGAGCGGGAAATGGGACTGAGGCGTGGGGAAGCTGCGCATCCTGAACAGATTCTCAGGTTCAGTGCACCACCTTGCTCTGGCCGCTGGAAGTCCATTCTGAAGACATTTCCAGACTCAGAAACTGGAGGTCCAGGGTGATGGGCTTAGAAAAGGGACACCCCCACACATTCATGTGGGTCCGTTGTCTACCCTGACCCCAGAATACCACTAGTGAGGAATTCAAACTCCCTCACCTTCCCTGCCCCTGCCACGCTGGAATTGGACTGCTCTTCCCTGAAGGGGGGCGGGGGGCGGGAATCAGCTACCTGGGTGGTGATGTCTGCCCAAGTACAGGCCGCATGGCTGCCCATCACAAAATCATTAATTTACTTAAAACATTATGAGATGTTTTTGTGATTACGTGTCACAATGTATTTAATGTGTGGCCCAAGACAACTCTTCTTCTTCCAGTGTGGCCCAGAGATGCCAAAATGTTGGACACCCTTGAAGGTGGGACTTCACAAAATTTGCCATTAAGGACTGATGTGGAAAGGTTTGAAAAGCAGAGGAGTCCTTGAGTGAAGATGAATCTTTATAATCTACCCACTCTATCTTGCACTTTTTAAATAACCCGAATTCACCAGAGGGAAAGAGGGTGGGGGAGGTGGAAGAGGGTCGAGGGGAGATAAATGGTGGTGGAAGGAGACTTGACTTGGGGTGGTGAACACGCAATACAATGGACAGAGGATGTGTTACAGACTTGTGCACCTGAAACCTATATAATTTTATTAACCGATGTCACCCCCATACATTCAATTAAAAAATAAAATGAAATTTAAAAAAAAAGCCTGTCTTCATCTCCAGTTGTTTTCTAAATAGCACATGTGTCCTTACAAATGTTTTGCAAGCTTCTCTAGGGCCAGAACCACAATAGCGAACATTGATGCAGTGCTGTGTGCCAGGCACGGTGGCAACCAGTGTGACCTCCTGGCTGCCTTAGTGACTCTGCCCGAGACCTCCAGAGCCCGTGCTCTGAGCCACCTTGCCCTGCTCCCTCACCCCGGTGCACAGCTGTGCAGCGGCACAGGCAGGGCGCCGCCTCGCAGCCGGAGCCAGCCGGCCGGCAGGCTGTAGATAGAACTTGTTCCCCAGATCAAGGCTGTTTAGTTAGCCATGAAGTTAGTGTATGGTGAGATTCATATTGGATGTTTTCAGTTTCCTTAGGTTGCCTCCTCCAAGTCCTCTAGGATGATTCTTTTTTGCATGTACTGTGACAAAAGCCTAAAAGGAAACATTATGACAATGTTGGCATTAATGTCTCCCCATCATTCAGGGAGCTTGCGGATGAAAGAGGCAAGGTGCTGTGGGCTGGAGTGGTTTCAGAAATACCCTTTCATCTGTCCGATCATTAGTATGTAGTTCTATGCATATGCAATGAAATTGAGCAGAAAACACTAAGTCGCAGGACTAGGAAATTTAACAGAGGCACAGAGTTATCAGACTCAATGGTGTGACCCCCAAATTCTAGGATAATGATAAGAAAATGCCATGTCTAAGACTGAAGTCAATATTATGTTAATTAAATGCGATTCACACTTTACAGAAGTCACCTGCTCTAAGAGATGGTTTTTGGCAGTTTTCATGAGTGCGAATGTAATGGTAGCTGCCATAGAATCGTCCCCGTGTCATCTCAGTGGTAACTGGATTGAGGTACCCTCATTAAGTCGGTGGAGGGTGCACGTGTGAATGTCAGTCTGGGGGGGGGGGTGTGTGTGCGCGCATGCGTGTGCACAGAGGGCCCCGTTAGGGAGGATGGGTGCTTACTCCTCGTAGGGTACGGAAACAGAATCCCAAAGGGAGGAATTTACCAGTATGATTCCGACTCTGTTCACGGCTTGTGGGGTTGGCTTGTGTGTAGTGTGGTGGAAGTGGGATGGTGGCTGTGGTGGGTGCCTCATTGGCAGAACAGTGTGTGGTTTGGTGGTGTGAGCTGGGGTGTGGTTTGATGCAGGGTGGGGAAAGGGCCTCGGGGAAGGGGTTGGCACGGGGCGTTAATTACCGTATTTTGCTGTGTATAATGCACACTTTGCCAAAATTTTTGAGGGAAAAATAAGGATGTGCCTTCTACGTGGGTATAATGGGCACATAACCCCACACATGACGAGCACAAAAACGTGAGCGCGCATGGTACAGAGCAGAACACTGGTATGTGGGTTGCGAGAGCTGGGAGACTGGAGTACATGAGAATGTGGGTTTTCATGTAGCTACGGTTTGTGTGTGTGTGTTTGTAATGTGGTTGTAACTTAGCTTTTGTTTAGATTTTCTTTTGCCCTTTGTCTTGGTCTTTGTTTGGTCTTTGTTTTTGTCTTTGTTTCACTCTTTGTTTAAACTTTCTTTGGCTTTTGTTTGGTCTTTCTTTAGCCTTTTGTTTAAACTTTGTGTGGCCTTTTTGTCATCTTTGTGTAGCTTTTGTTTTTAAGTGAATCTTGGCTGAGGACCCATCAAAAACACCTTGTGTAATGAGAAACCGGGACATATAATCTCTCCCTATATATTCCGCATGCACTGAGTAGCTTCAAACTCCCCAGGGACCTGGTACCTGACGCAGAGCCAGTTTCACACAACCGCTGCTCGACGGTAAGGGGACTCCATCGGTTTTCGTCTTGCTTCACGTTGCAATTCGTCTGCCACTGGCAAGTGCACACTCGCCTGTGGGCCATTTCATTATGTCCCAGGGGAAACCTGCTGTCGTAGCAGCCAAGGTTGGGGGGACCTAAAAGGATGGAGAAAGCAAGAACAGAGGACACCAACCATTATTCTGACGAAGGTGGAGGGCCCTCCTGGAATGTTCTGGCAAATGTTTAGAAATTCTCTGAGCCCAGGAAAGAGCTCAGAACCCTAACATAGATTCCAGTCTAAAGCCCCCTGTCCCAGCAGTTAGATCAATGGCACTATTGGTTTCTTTTTTTTTTTTCTCTCTCTCTTCTTTTATTATTTATCATGATTTGAAAATTCATTTTTTCTTACCTAGGAACAGCGCCTCCCTTCACACAGCTGGGTTTGTGTGTGGGAAATACTAATGGGACAATACAGCCCCAATCCTGAAAGAATTTTTCCTCCCTCGAGACCGTAAATGGAAAGACATTCATGCTTTGTCTTGAACAGATGCTCAGAAATTAGAGGTTTTTGGTTGTTGGTTTGTTTGTTTCAGTTTTGTGGCTGATGGAGAAAGGAAAGAAAAGATAATGTCTCAGGGGAATAAAGTCATGAATGTGGCCGAAGTAATAGGAAGAAAATGGGGAAAAGACTTCTTAGTGCCTTGTGAGCAAATCGGGGAGGCAGGACGCAGCCCCTGCCAGGGGCGCAGCTGTGCACGCTCATGTTCGTTCCGCAGAGCAGGAGAACGCCTCGGTGAGTGCACTGCAGGGTTACGTTACAGCCACAGAAAAACCGTAAGCAGTCACAGATTCCAGATGCGTCCAGGTTACTCAAATTCTGACGAGTTCCTACATTTGCTTCATTATCCTTTCTCTCTCTGTATACACATATGCATATATTTTTTTCTGAGCCATTTGAAATTAAATGACAGGCATGATCAAAATCAGAAAATTAACATAAAGAAAATACTCTTGTCTCATCTACAGACAACTCGATTCCACCAGTTATCCCAGAATCAAACCAGGACCGTGCTTCTCCAGTAGCGGCGGTATCCAGTCTCTGTTGATCTGGAGCAGACCTGAGTTAGTCGCTCTCACTCACACCTTGACATGTTTTAAAGGGCTATTTTGTTAAATGTCCCTCAGTTTGGGTTTGGTGTGATGCTTTCTTATGATTAGGTCCAGATTATGCAGTTTTAGAAGGAATACGCTTGTGTTTTAGATCATACATATTCAAAGTCCTAACTGAATCTGATTGTACCAACTTTTAATTAATTCAAGGTCTCGTTTATCTAATGTAACTAGGATTTTAAATGAGTACCTAAAATCTTACAAGGAAATGCAAAACATTAAAAAATCTACAGCTTTTTACTAATAGTTCTCAAATATTCACCAAAAGTAAGTGCTGTCCTTTATTTATAATTGGTAATTACCATGATATGTACATGAACTTGATGGGTGTATAGTGAGGTATGTAAGCTAGTTTCTTTGTGTGTGTTGGATTCTTGCCTACTACTCTATGAGTATTCGTGTCATGAGTGTGATAATTTCTTTCCAAGCAAGACCATCTGCTGAAAACAGGCATGCTTCAATAAAGAGCTGTCCCGAATTGCCACTCCAGGCTCTCTGGCTACCTTTGGTGTGCTGATAGGGTGCCTGGTAGAAAGAACTTTCATTTTGTTTGCTTCTAAGTGGGAAAACTTCTGTTTGGAGGTGGCTAGCAATTTTATAATTCTTAAATGGGTTCTTTAGATATGCAAATGCAAAGCATTCATCTTTTTTTTTTCCAGAGAAAATGCTGAAGTCACCATAAATTCAAATAAAGAGGGGTTGATTCATTTGTTATGTGATCTTTGTAGTTAAGTAAATGTATTATGACTTCAACAGGACTGTTTCCTGGATGAGGCAGATCAATATTTTCTTTCCTAAATATGAAACTGGATTAGAAGTTTGGGGTTTGGCACATGATGCTGTCTAATGTTGAGGAACTCAGCTTTTGGGAAAATGCAGCATTAGCTGTTACGATTGGCTTACCTGGGCCATAGGAGTCACCTGGAGTTTGAGATAGTGTTCCTTACTTGAAGGATTATGTGTTCCTATGATGAGCCCTCCCAGGGTGAAAATAAGGGCCCCCTTCTCTCACACAGTCAGAAGAATTGGGGGTCAAGGAGTGGCAGCGTTGGAAGGCCAGGAAAGTCCTGTGGGTGGAGTTGAGCTGCTTTCCACAAGCTGGAAGTCGGCTTGGATCCATCGTGTGGACCCCAGGAGGCACCTCATGGGTGGGCTGTGAAGGCTCCTCTGAATTCTGGTGCTTCTGCTATAACATGCTAGGTAAAAACCTGGTGTTAGCTGTGCCCGGTGGTTAAGGGACCAATATGTTTAAAACGGTACCTCACAGTTTGTTTTTATTTAAGCGTGGTGAGGCCAGCGATCAGGTGACTGCCACTGGAAATATAGTTTGTTACTCAAAGTTCCCAGGAGGAGAGGGTAAGCCAGACCACGTGGGGCCAGGTGGGGAAGTGGTAGAGTCAGAGTCGGCCGGGAGCCAGAAGGACCTGGAGAGCATGGGCAACAGACTGGCATTCCTGTGCAGGGACACAGGAGCCAGCCAGGCAGGGAGGCGGGTTTAGGATGGGTGAGTTTAAACAAGTTCAGTGGGCTCTGGGGTGGAAGGCCTGTCCTGACCTTGGGTGATTAGAATGGAGGGATATTGGCTCAATCTATGGGAGCTTGATAAAGAAGGTAGTTGGTGAGTTCAGGCTCTGGATTGGTTGGTCTGCATACAAAAGGCACACTCAAAAGGGAGTTATTTGCTGTCTCCAAGAATTAACTAGCTTTGGGAGAGACAGCCTCTCCAGGATCGGCAAGGCCCCAGATGCCAGGGCATCAATAGTACAGAAAATGCAGCTAACCCACAGTCAGTGTCCACAGACAGAATGAATGGGCCCAGGGAAAGGAAAGCAGTATTTAGACTCTGGAACAATATAGCTTTTAAAAGTCAGGACATCTCATTCAGACAGGTTCATGGAATGTGTATCCATTTCTAATGGGAGTCCACAAATCGATGATAAAAACAGATGAATGGATCTTCAGTGATCCAGCACAGTGGGTGTATTAGTGTTATGTTGACGTGTAACAAATGACCACAAACCTAGTGTCTTAAAACCGTACCCATTTGTTCTCTCAGAATTCTGCACCAGGTCCAGGAGGCTTGGCGCTCTGCTTAGCATCCCACAAGGCAGAAATCAAGGTGTTGGCCGGCTTGGCTCTCATCTGGAGGCCCTGGAGGAAGTGCTACATCCAGGCTCATTCAGGGTGCTGCAGGATTCATTCCCCGAGGCTGTGGGATTCATGTCCCCGCGCCTCTCAAGCCCCTCCTCTTCCAGCCCGCAGTGGTGGGTGGAGCTCTATTCCTGCTCCCAGGACTCTGACAAGCTTCTCTGGTTCCAGCTGGAGAAAGTTCTTAGCTTTTAAGGGCTCCTATGATTAGATTGGGCCCACCCAAATAATCCAGGATAATCTCTGCATTTTAAGGCCTACAACCTTAATTACATCTGCAAAGTTCCTTTTGCCATGTACATATTCACTGATTTCAGCAATTAGGATTTGGAAATGGATTGGGGGGCGCATTTTGCCTGCTACGAGGGCGGGGGTTATGGTTAATGTAAATGCTGAGCACTTGGTTAAGGTAGTATTTGCCAGATGTCAATTCCATCATGAAATTGCTGTTTTTTCTTTTTAATGAATAAATATGTATGGGGGGGATATTTTGAGACTATGCAAATACCTTGTTTCTCCTGAAACTTTCACATGCTAATTTTCACACCCATCAGTCAATATTGCTTGCAGAATTTATCACAGCAGCGTTTTCTAACAGTGACTTTCTACTTCTGCCATTGCTGCTGCTGCTTTTAAGTGGAATTATTCTTCAAGGACGACTGTCTTTCTTCCCACTTCTCTATGTACTCAGTTATTTGTTTACACCAGTTTGAGTCCAGTGGCAGATGTTTTATTCTTTGGTTTATAATCCATTACTGTTGTTATTTAATTTCTTGCCCCAGTGGCTTTGGCCACTGGGGAGCTCTTCCAGGTTGGTTCCACGCACGTTGGACATGTACTTGTCATTATGAGCTCTCTCTTACCTTCTGTATGCATCACAGTTTACTCCAAGATCAGCTTCATTTTCTCTGCCTTAGCCTGAAATCAACCACTTTTTCCAAGAGCCCTGGTTCCTCTTATTCAGCAATGGTATTTAGAAATCACTGAGTACTGGGTATATTCTTTGCTAGTGGGGTGTCCCATCTCTAAACCTCCATGTGGACACGGCTAGGAAATCTATGTGTGTATGCTAATCTATACAGACTCACATCTGTATTATCTCTGTGTCTCCAACCCAGCTCACTCCAAGCTTCACTCCAGCACTCCTCTTTTCCTTATTCGTGACTTCATTTAGGACAGAAAGAAACCTGATTCTCATGATCTACAGTGTATTTACTTATTTGCTCAACCCTTGTTTACATACAAAGTAGATTTGGAGCTGCTAGTCTATACTCCTGTGAGAAACAAACTTACCGGCAATTACTTATTTTTGTCTGTAGGCTTACGTTATCCACTTACTACGTGATTTTCCGAAGTTGTTTAGGTCCCCTCCTCTCTTTCTCATCCCCTCAGTGTACTTATGTGATTAACTTGTGATCATTTGGATTCCTTTGTCACCGTCTGAGTCCCACCCTGGGTTCCCTCTCACTCCCCACGTTCAGATTGATGTTTTTGTTTGATTTTTAAGAACTTTAAAAGTTATTTTTAAAATGCGTCCTCTTGTTACCCATTCTGTTCATCTTTTCCCCGCTTTGTTTAACCTGATCACGAATGGTCGTCTCTAAGTCTGCTTCCATTGACCTTTCTTTCCTCTGGGTTTCAGTCTCCTGTTCTTGTCTGGGAATTGTTAGTGTGTGCTGAGCGTCGTAGATCACACATTGTAGAGGTTCTGGGCCATGTTCCATTGCTGTTAAGACTTGGTTTTCAGTCTTATTGGGGCAGACCTATCCCGTCTTTGCCCTTACTCCTAGACATGGCCCTACCATAGGGTGAGAGTCTTCTTGGTCTCAGCTGAAAGCTTGGGGTGCTCACTAAGGTCTCACAATGTTTCCCCAGTAATGTGTGAGCTCTGGTATCTCCTCTCAGTTATCAGCCTCTTAGCGACTATTTCCCCGCCTTGGGCTTCCCATAGTTTCACCCTGAGACTGCATCTTCTCAGTGGTTCCCTACATCACTCTTCCCTCCACCTCTTCCCAAATACCCGCAGCCTTAGCCACGCCTACCTCTGGTCTCTCTTCCTTCCTCTCTCTGCTTGAGCTCTCTCCCTGTGTAGCAGTTTGAGAAATATCTTCAGGGAGAAAACCAGGGTAAAGGTGGGATTCACCTTTTCTCCTTTCTCTCCCTCGAGGATCATAGCCTGGAGATGTTTGCCATCCAATGCCTGCAAACAATTTATCTATTTGTTCAGCTTTTGTAGTTGTTTCCAATGGGAGCATAAATTCAATACTTGCTACTGCACTATGATTGATCAATTTTTTTATTTAAGTAAAAGCGCTTGCAGAATTATAGGATTTCAATTATTCTGTCAAGCAGGTAGAAGGAGAGGTATGTGCTCAGATGATCTGATGGAGAAATTTTATAGAGATTTATGAAGTTATTTACAGGGAATTGTCAACTGCCTTATTATTTCTAGGAAAACAAATGATCAACTAAGACATTACAGGTTTTATTTGGACGTAATTTTCTTGTGTCTAAAATCTTCATGATCTTATAAGACCCTTTTGTTCAAACAACACTTGCAAGATTTGATATACATTAAAAAAAGAATGGGACAAATATTTGTCAATAGTCACATAAATTTTCATATTGCATGGGAAATCGAGATTGATATTTTAAAATAGGAAATGCTTTATCAAGCTGCATTCGGTCATCAAGTTTGTAATGCTAGAAACACATTTCTCTTCCGGAGCTCTAGGGGAGAAGACAGTCCTTCATCTCCCTCCTTCAGATGCTTTGCTTGATTGTGAAGATATGTGTTTTTAGAGCCAGGCTCTGAGATTTCATTTCTTTTAAACACTTCATTTATTAGTGTTATAAGCAAAAATCAGGTTTGTAGAGCTCAGATTTCCTAGGAGAAATGACTAAAGATTTTTTACTTAATGACAGTGAATTAACTGGGCACGGAGTATTTTTCCTCTGTAATGATAAGATGGGCTTTAAAAGCTTGCGTGGGCTTTTGTGATTATTGTATATCTTCCCTCGCTCCCCAAGGCACTGAGCAGCAGATCCATCTTCATGATCCTTCCTGGGACTGTGAGAGTGAAGCCCTGTGTACACCACGCTGGAATGAACTACAGTTTAAGTCACCAAATCATTAACCAGAACATGTTCTGCTGCTTCACTTTCAGGAAGAAAAGAGAAGCAAATGATACCAAGGCAAGCGCCTGACAGGGACCTCATCACCCGATGTGTACGGATGAAAGTACAGGTACGAAGGAACCTCTTACACTCTTTTGGACCTGCGTCTAGATTACTGTATAATGATTACTGGTTCAGAAAGTTCAAGTAGAAGGCAGAATCAGAAAAAGTCTGAGCAATCAAACTTTTAATAAGAGTTAAATACTTTTTAAAAACTATTCCAGGTGTTTCCTAATATTCTGGGTTTGAGGAGTAGAAAATTGGAAGGAAAAAAAAAACAGGTCTGTGCATCAGAGACGCTATGACCTAGGCCATCGTTTGTCTGCCGCCTTTGTTAAACCCACCGCTACCATACACTGCCTTACTGATCCATCGTCACACTGTGGAATTCGCCATTACTTGGAACTACCTCATTTCTGATTCAAATAGTGCAAACACCTAGGGTCTCATTCATGCCCTTCCTTTCTTCCCACTGGCTTTGGTAAGCACCCCCCTACAACTGTTCTTCTGCTAGGTCCTTGGAGTTGACTTGTCCCTTCCCCTCCCCATTCATTTATGAACCATTCACTACCCATTTATCCTCACCCATTTCTACCTTCTATTTTCTTCCCATTATGGGTAGATTCTAGGAATCATTTCGATTACTGTCTTGCAAATTCTCTGGCGATCCCTGAATGAACTGGTCTGTCTTCCCCATGTCTGTACCCAGGCTGCTGGGTATAATTGGAAAAAAGCACAGGGAGGGAGATCAGCCTCTCTACAGATTCATGGTCAGGGATCTCAATGAAGCTGTCCAAAGTCCTTGGCAGCTTGGTCTGCAAATTTCTGTAGAGTCTCTTCTAAAGCATTCTATTCTCCAAACTTCAACTGTCATTCTCAACTGACACCCATATCTGTCCCTTCACTGGAAAAGCGAAAGCTATCATGTGGGAACTTCATTCACCGACTGTTTTCCCTCTTCCTGCCAAGGTCAACACTTCACCACATGCTCTGCATTCCAACTCCTTGGGTTTTCTTCAAGAATACTCATTGTTTCCACTTTCTGATTTTATCTCAATCTTTTCCTGTCTACTAGACCTTTCCCACAAGCTCTTATGCACGCTCTAGTCATAACAAAAAAACAAATCAAGAAACTGACTAATCACCTCTCCGCTGTCCTCAAGGACAGTGACAACTCTGGAACCTGCTTACTTCTCCAGCTGCCATGAACCCCTCCCCTTCATTCCCAAGCTTTGGGCCCGTGCTGACCATAGTTTCTCTTAATCCTCAGCCCCTATTTCCTCCACAAACCCTCCAGTCTTAATTTCTGTTTTAAACATTCCTTGGAAACACTTTTTGTTAAAGTCACCAATTATTTTCATGTCATTTCATCTCATGTACTCTGCATATCCTCCTATCACGTGACCTCTCAGAATCACTCTACAAAGCTGACCGCTCCCTCTTTCGAAACACTCCTTCCCTTAGGCTCCCCCGTTCCACACGTCCCAGTTCCCCTCCTTCCTCTCAACTCTCCTCTTTATCCTTTGGCTGTCACTCCTCCTCCACCTAACCTGTACCTGTGGGAGTGCCCCAAGGCACAGCCATGCCGTCTTCTCATGAGAGACATTCTGCCACCAAGGCGATTCCATCTCCCCTGTGGCTTCACTTGCCACCTGTACTCCAACTTTCAAATTCTGTTTCCCGCCTGGATTTCTGCTCTGAACTTCCCATTTGACAGTTCCGTCTCGCTGCCCCTCTGACTCCTCAGTGTGAACGCATCTGAAACTGAATTCATGATCGTGCTTCATGCTCCGAGCCTTGTCTTGTAGTAGATGCTTCCCCCACTGACCCAGATGCTCCCACCATATACCTCGGAGTCACCCTCGACTCCTCCTCCTGTTTTTTGAATAGAGGAATAATTTCAACATAATATGGTAAATATCAAGATGGAGGCATATAAATTACAAAATGCAGCACAGATAAGGGGTGTTTCATCCAACTGAGGAAGTCTACAAGTGTAACTGCCATTGGTGGCTCAGATGGTGGCCTTGGACACGAAATTCATGAACAGAGGTGGGCAACAATCCAGTGCTTATTACAGCTGGTCCCTGGCCTGGTCTCTTCATCTTCCCGAGACTGATGCCCTTACCCCCTGCTAGGACCACAGGCCAAATGGACACTTAGGTTTCTCTATAAGCAAATGCAAATCTGGAAGACTGGTTGCCTTCTCCTTCAGCCAGGAAAATTATGGGAGAGGATTTGTTTTACTTTCATATGTGTACATTCAAAATCCCATCATTTTCATAGAGGAGGAGAAACACAATTCTTATTTTTTTAAATCACAAGCAGATTAAGAAAGGCACATAATTATAAAACTAAGCACACCTTGGAAAAAATAATGTTTTCTACAGAGAGAGAGACCACTTTATGTTAAAATTGAAATTCTTAAAATAACCATGCTGGGAATCTGACATAAGCCACCCTAGTCCTACATGACACCCCAGGACACAGAAGCACCTTGGGATTTTCAAAGACACTCAGTTCGTGGTGGAGGGCACAGTAGAACCCCGGTACTCAGACAGAAGCCCCTCTCTCCCAGTGTTCAGGCTGGGATAACAGACATACAGCCACACACAGGGCAACATGTCCACTAGTAGAAGTATGTGAAAATTATGGAGATAGCCCAAAGGTGGGGTGTGCCCTTTAATGCAGTGAGACCTTAGCTGGGTTGTTTAGGATGAATAGGAGTTCAGCACACGAACAGGATGGGGAAAAGGCATGGAACAGTGTGTCCGAAGGTGCATCTTTGGATCATATACAGAATGTTTCTGATCTACAGCAGTGAGCGGTGGTGGTAGGAGATGAAGGGGTAAGGTGGACAGGGGGAGTTTGTGCGCCGTATTAACTAAGAAGCAAGGACTTTGCTCCGTAACTGGGGAGAGCCTCTGAAATTTTTGAGTGAGGGAAATGAAAAACAAGGAGGCAGATTGATACCTTTGGTTGCTTGTCCTGGACACATTTGCCCCATGTGTAGAAAAGTATGGACTTATTTATCCACATACAATTCTAGTGTAAATTCCTGTGTTTATTGGGTAAAACAATGTATTGTGTAATTTTAGATGTAACAAAAAACAATGTCACATTATTAAAATTGCATTCAGAAAATTACTTTCCTTCTTATGTGTTTATCTGACTTCACTCTATTAAGGAAGGGTTTTATCCCTAAAATATTTGCTAAATATATTGTCTATGTGCTAAGGGCACCAATGTGGGGTCACACTTGTTCCTCTCCTAGAACAGCCAGGGTCAGGCAGTGTGTTTGTTCAACCAGAAAGGGCTTTGCACAAGTCCCTGAGACAGTCGTCCGTGGGCCATGTGGTCTTCGGACGGCTTTGCTCTGTTCTTGTTGCCAGAGAAGAGGAAGCCGTGAAGGCTTTGTTTTGTCTCCCAGGCCAGTGGTTACCTCCGAGACAGTCAGAGTCCTGCGATGCTGTATGTTTTCGCAGCCTCCGCAGGTCCTCCGATCGGTACCGGCTTTTGGCAAGAGGCTGATCTCTGGGAAAAAGTACTCTTGATTCAAAACAAACATCTGTGTGGCGTTTTCCTTACCCGGAACTGATTCCCCGAAAGAATCTGCTGTTCACTGTACTAATCTGTAAACATTTCGGTTGCCAAGGACACCCGTGGATAAACAAGGATAAATAGATGAAGCTGTCCTCCGAGAAGACTGAATGTGGTAGTTATGAAGTTTGCTTCCCACGTGTATTTTTGCCACTATGGACTCTACAGCACGGCTCCCTGCCACCGTCTTCTGCTGTGTAAATCTCCAGCCAGCTGGAGGGGAGCTTTAGCTACCGGCCTGAGAGAGAATTAGCGAGGCCTTAGGAGCCGTTCAAGGTCACTAAGGGAGTGGTGAATGTGGAACGAATTTACTCTGCAGGGATAATGCTTTTCAGAGCAGAGGAGTCGGGGTTGAGTGGCCCGAGGGAAGACGTGGCCAGAGAAATAGTCCTGGGCCTGAAGTGGAACCTTTGAACCCCCAATTCTGATTCCAGAAGCAGCTCTGGGACAAGCCCCCCTGGGTACACGCCTCACTTGCAGGAAGCCGTGGGCATCCTTCTGACAGCCCAGGGCTCACAGCCTGGGACAGTTCATTGAGCCCCACTCCAGCCCAGTCCTGGTTTGCTGAATGTTCCTGCCCCCTGCCCCCCTCCCAAGCACTCTGATTGGCAGATTTTCCCCTTTCTTTGCTATCCCCCACCCCCGCCTTTATTGGGCCAACTGGAATGGGCATAAATTGACATTTCTTTGCTGTTGTTTTTCTTTCCTTTAATCTTACAGAGGTAAGCATATTGGTGTATGATTACTGGCTTTCAAAGATTCTTTCTTGCATCTGCTATTAGAAATCACATCATGTCAAGGTTAGGAATGCAGACTCGTCTACCTTGATGGTGATCTTGAGGCCTTCACTTACTAGCTATAGCCCTCAGGTTTCTCTTTTGCAAAATGGGGCTCTTGTGAGGTTGTGAGGATTAAATGAATTAAATATATAAAGCCCTTGAATTGTGCCTGGCTTGTATCTCCTGATATGTATTTCCTGTTATTCTTCTTACTGGGGACTTTGCTTTATTTTCGTTTTGTCTCTTTTGACTAGTTCATCTATTTTCTATTAAAAAATGCTCCCTCTTTTATAAATCATGCAACTGTATGCACATGAGTCTGCTTCTGAGATCTTATTCTGTCCCACTGATCTATCTGGTGCATCTCCTAGCCACTACTTTGCCGTTTTAATCAGTATAGTTTATGACGAGTGAGCACGTGTACCGGGTAGGACAAGACTCTATTTTTTCTCAGAAGCCTTGGTCCATCTTGGTCCTTTATAATTCTGTAAGAAGTATGGGGTCATCTTATCAATTACCTGAAAATATGATATTTATCATATTTTGTATCATATGACAGTTGTGAGTACAGGAAACACAGGGTTTTTTCTTGTATTATTATTTATTAATTACTGTATTATTTTCCATTCGAACAACTGTAAACCTACTTTTGCCCCTCCCTGTATGTCTCGACAAACAAAAACACAGCAATAACTAATATTTGTTGAGGGTCTTTCTACCTGTTCAGTATTGAAGTAGAATGAAAGCTAAGTTCCTGCCCTCAAGAAGCTTATACTTTCATGAGGGGAGAGAAAAATAAACACATAATAAATAATAGAGTTCTTGTTTATAAAATTGGTATTATCAAAGATGTATCTACTCACAGTCTCTATTTTGTTGCCTGTTCAATTCTTCAACTGTTTCTTGTTCAAAAGCATCCTTTTTGAGAGGGTTCAGGTCCTCGAATAGAGATCTAGTTAACTCTCTTAAAGGATCGCATAGAATCCCGTTGTGT
Source organism: Tonatia bakeri (assembly GCA_004024845.1). NCBI lineage: Eukaryota > Metazoa > Chordata > Mammalia > Chiroptera > Phyllostomidae > Tonatia > Tonatia bakeri. Next base: position 53,131 of record PVIA01005071.1, read on the forward strand.
GAATTTCCCACACTTTATCCATTTCTCCAATGAATGGCTGGCTCGCGTTTTGTGATTTGTATTTATGTTTCACATGAAGCCGTGGTCAGCATTGCTGTGTATACCTCTCTGTGCAGATGTGTGATGACGTCTCTAAGATATACTCAGGAGTGGTGTGTCCAGGCCTTTACACGCGCATGTGTAGTTTGGCTACCTAATGTGGGTTGGCCCTCCCAAGTGGTTCTTCTGAGTTACAGCCCCACCCACTGTGCGTGAGCGGTCCTGTCTGCCTGCACCCTCATTCATTTCATGTCAGGCTATTTAACTTTTACCGATGTGGTACTCTGGTGGAATAATACCAAATTGTTTTAATTTGTATCTTTTGGATAATTGATGAGTTTGAATGTATGTTGATATGCTTATGGGTCATCTATTGCTTCCTCTTCTATGAATTTCCTGTTCATATCATTTGCCTCATTTTGTATTGGGTTGTCTTTTTCTTATTGATTTGTAGTTCTTTCAAGATTCTGAACAGTAATTCTTTGTGTGCTTTATGAGTTGTATTCTGCCAGTGTTGCTAATTTTTTGACCATGCTTGTGGTTCTTTTGATGTACAGTAGTTTTTCATTTTGATGTTGTCATTTGTATCATCTGGAAAGTTAATTACATCAGCATTATTTGTGGACATATCCACTTCTCCCTGCCGATTTGTAATAACATCCCTACCATACATCAAGTTCTCTGTATGGCTGGATTCGTTTCTGAGTTCCGTTTTATTCCCCACTGGTCTATTTGTCCATTTCTGGGCAGTGCCAGCTATTTAATTACTGTGTCTTAGTAATACGTTTTGATATCTGGTATAAAAAGTCCTGTTATTCTTTCAGAATAATCTGGGTGATTTTTGGTTCTTTGCCATTTAATCAGATCAGTGTGTCATATTCCAAAGAAGATCACTGGTAATTTGAATAAGAAATGCATAGAATTTATGAGTTAATTTTGGCAAATATTGCATCCTGATGATATAGATCTTTTCCATCTATAAAAATCTTTTATTTATTCACATGTTCACTTATACTTTCACCTGAAGTGTTGAAGTTTTTCCCCCCACAAGGATTTACAGATTTTAACTTTTGCTTTATTTCTAAATATCTCAACTTCCTTGTTGCTATTGTAGATAAAAAGTGTTTTCAGTTATTCTTTTCCCTACCCCCTCTCTGCCTGGGTATTTTTCCATGTTTGCTTGGTGGTAAATCTCATCTGTGTATCAGATACACTTACCTTGTTTCTCATCCTCTTTCTCTCTCTTACAATCTCCCAATCCAGTGGCCAATCCCTTCTTTCCACAGCTGATTGGAGACCTCACAGGTTTCTCAGACTGGACGTGCCTGAGACTGAACTCTTGAATTGAGTGCCCTCCCTCCCTCCCTCCCTCCCTCCCTCCTTAAACCTGTCTCATCACAGTAAAATGAATCATCATCTAACCTAATTTCCCTCGGAGAAATCCTGTTTGTTCTTCTTTCCAGCTTTCATTAATCCATCTGCATGTCCTGTTCAGTGTTGGTCTTCCCACCGTGTTTCTTGCTCATTTTATATTGTGGTCCTTAACAATTTTGAGGCCTGGGCCAATGCTTTCTACTACAGACCAGCCTATTGTGTGGCATCATCAGCACTAGATCCTCAAAAGCATCTCAGATTTAACGTATTTGGCATGGAGTGAGCGCTCAATTAGTATTTGTTGAATAGATGCATGTCCATCTGTACCCGTACCCCTGCCATCTTCCCCACCTCCGAAAACCGCTCTGTTGGGCATTAACTCTGGCTGCGAGCCTGGAAGTCTCCTTGCCCTGTCACTTCCTGTGAACCCCACGTCCATTCTGTCCTCAAGTCCCAATAATTTTGCCTCCAAGATCTACCTTCACTGCCACTGCCCTGTGCGAAGCTTCTGTCCTCTTGCACTGGCTTCCTCGCTCCCTCTCCTGCCTCCTTCCGGTTGGTGTTGCCGGAAGCCTGAGTGATCCCCACGCAACGTGAAGAGGGGGGTGTACCTCCCCCAGCCAAGATCTTTCAGTGTCTTCTAATGCTTCCTATTTTCCAGCTTACCTTCAAAGCCCCGGGCCGTCTAGCCCACGTGTCACCCTCCAGCCTCACGATATTCGGCCCCATCCCCTTCTGCGGTGTCTTGAGCACATCGACTCTCGGGTCCTTCTGTCTGGAGCTCTCTCCTCCCCTACACACTCTTATCCTTTAGATCTCAAATTAAATGTTTCTTCTTCAGGAATCCTTCCCTCGCCCCTCAATCTAAATTTATCTCTCGGTTGTACTTTCTCTTTGAACCCAGGAGTCTAATCACATTTCAATTAGACATTGGCTACATAGTTCATAATAGGATCTGTTCAGGTCCCCTTCATGGTATTGGCTGCTCTGTGAGTATCGGCACCTTCTCTGTCCTGCTCACCACTGGCACTGAGTAGGCACTCCATAAGTAGCAATATTTGAATGAGTGGCTGAGTGTTACTATTGTATTTGGCTGTATCTGCCTTCCATCTTTCCCTGTGTATGCTTTTTGCGTATGTCACCTGGCCTCCTGTGTCGGTGGGGTTCACTGTGGTCACAGTCTTGAAAGCTCCCACCACCAGTGCAAAGAGTCCTCGCTGGCCTGAAAATTAGCCCTAAGGTCGCTTGACGTCACCAGCACATCAGTCTCCCATCTACTCCAGGCAGGGTCTGCACGTGTGTCTCTCTCCTGCTGAGGCCACCCTAGTCCCCTGCCGAGAGCGCTACCCCTGCAGGTGTCTGAGGGGACACGAGGAACTGTGAGTGCCCAGATGTAGTCTGCCCCTCTGACTCTCAGCCGGCTGCAGGTGAGATGGCTGGCCGCCTGGAGCTGATGCCACACATAAGCAGTGTAGCTTCCTGCTACCTTCACTTGATAGTGCGGAATTATTTTCTTAATGTCAGTGCAATCTCTTCACCAGCCCCTTTAAAAATGGCTGTGTAATTGTCAATTGTTCTTCAAGTAGCTACCTAATATTTCCATGATTTATTAAGTATAAGAACATTAACAATTAAATAAAATCAAAGGCTTACTGCTTATGTTGTATTTTTATAAAAATGCTAGGATTCCCTTGCCCATCTTCTTGCCTTTAATGAGCTAGTCTGATTTTTAAAAATGTATAGAATTTTGAATGCTTCACGCTTTCTGTTCTGGAAATTTCTTGAAAGACCACCCCCTGATTCTGGGTAATATGCAAAATTAAGTTTTGGATTCCTACCACTTACCCCACCTGCCCCTATGTCCCTACCAGTAAGTACAATTCCATTTGCTATTTTTAATCCATATTCACACATTATTACTGAAATTATATTTTATTTCTGTCTCCTCTCATGGAATGAGAGGTTAATATGTTTTATTGCTCTTGAGGGCTTTGATTTTCAGAGAATGAATATTAAATTGTGAAATGGAGGGAAGATATAAGAGAAATTCATTTAAAATTTATAAATATTTTAAGCACTTAAAGTTAATTCTTCATGTTTCAAAGTAATAGTGTTTCAAATGCTATACTTTTCATCTTGTCCTCAAATCCATCTTGTTCTATGAAAATTACAATTTCCAGTTACTTCATCTTTTCCTTACAATTATTCCTAATCATTTGAAGGCAGAGGGGGTGGCAGTGTGGGTTTTAATGAGAAATTACAGCCGTGTGTACGAAGGCATGGGAAGAGGAAAGAGAAGACCTGGGAAGGAGCCCTTTCTCCTCTGCTAAGCCTTCTGCGCTTGGTGATCTCATGGACGAATCCCGTGGGCTGTGGAGCACGCTCAAGGGGGAGAGAGAGAAGTTGAGCAAAGGGGCAGGACACCCCTGTTCTCTCTATTCTTCGGATGAAACCTCAACATCATGGCAGGGGCGTGGTATGGCGTGGAAGGAATGTCCAGGCAGGTTTGAAATTGTGTGTGTGTGGGGGGATGGTGGTTCCTCCTGACACACTTCAACAGAAATCATGGGGACAGACTGCCAGACCTTGGGGGAAGCCTGCCCTCATCCGTGGTGGCCCAGGAGTGAGTGCACAGCTTTGGTTGGGGAGCTGTCTAGGACAGTGGCCCCAAGAAAAGGCTCTTAACCCCCTCTACGTGGTGCATGGCCTGCGTGAGAACCAGGAGTTACCTGGGCGGATGTGGAGAAGCAGAGAGGACAGCTGGATCAGAATGGGAAGCTGCTGAGTAGGGGACCCCTTGGGTGGGGTCCAGTGGTCAGCAGTGACTGGTGTCATTCATGCTAGGGGTGCCAGGAGAGGCCACACAAGGCACTCTATGGCAGAATCTAGCAGCAGAGGACACGACCCAGACCAACCACCCATTCCCTCCTTGCCATGTGGACTTCCAGGCTCCCTAGACTGTTATTCACCTTGAGAACGAATTGAAAAAGGTAAAGAACAGTCCTGCCAAAGAACCGAACTTTAATTAGGAAGAGAGAGTTTACACCAGGAGTGATCCAGGCAGTCTGAACTCAGGAGTTCAGTTTCTGAGGTTTTATCCCTGTTTTTCCCAGCCAATATTTAGCAAGGGAAGGCTCGTAATATTGCATCAATTATACAATTAAAGAGAATGAAAAAGTTGTGATTTGGCAGGGTCGGGGTGGGGGTACACCTGAACTGAGTTTGAATAAATTTGATATTTCTCGCTTTGTTTGTTAACTTAAATTTTTTTTCCTGAGGATGTATGAAACATCTCATTCCTTAATCCATATCATGTATTAAGAGGTCTTGGGCCTGGCCATGGTCTTCCTTTATCTGAAGCCAGAGTATTGTCCTCACATATGGCTCAGATCCTGGCTAGTCAGAGTCAAGGCTCATGTCCCGTCCCTCCCCTGATGAATTTCTAACACAAGACAAGGGCAGGCCCTCGCTCATGGTTCTGAGGTACCTGAGGGACAAGAATCGAGGAACTGTTCTGTTTCCCACACACTGACCTGCATCCACCCTGCACTTTGCAGAGCCCCTGCCCATTTCCATGTCAGATCTCTGGTATGTGGTCCACGTAGACTTGCAGGAGTGTGTGGGCTGCAACGGCAACATGTCACTTTACTGCTTGCATTGTCTTCCCAGAGGACCACCCAAGACTGAGGGTCACATGTCACTTCTATTAAATGGTTACCACACGTCCCAACTGCCTTTTAAGAAAAGGTGGTAGACTTAGGGACCAGTACAGTCGATATCGACGACACTGGTGGTCACATAGAGATGCTAGTGCCACCTCTAGAATTGCACAAATAAATGTGTGTGTTGATTAAAGCTTTCTAATTTGCATGAATTAGGAAAAGGTGGAGTGGGTTCACAAGTCTTTCAACATTTTTTCTCTAAGGAGCAGCATTTTATAAATTTCCAGGTCAGTTGGAAAGGTCCCTTTCTGTGTTGCCTTTTTCACTGACCAGACACTGTTGCCTGAGCCAGAGCTGAGGTCCCTGAGGGGACCTGGGACTGCTAGAGAGCATCTGGGGACAGGCAGGGACAGGCTGAGGGCCCTGCAGCTGTGCTGAAGCACCCATTGTTCATTCTCTCATTTTAACCAAGCATCTACTGAACATCTGTTGTAAACATGACATTGTACAAGGCTCGGAGGACAGAAGATTCAAGGAGACAATGGCACTATAAGCCTCCAGATGCTCTCCTGGAATCATGCACAGCAAACAAGGTCAGAGCACAACAGAGGGAGGAGTGCCATTCCTCTTTGGGAGAAGGGAAGACTCTGGAAAGTCTCCTGAAGAAGTGGCGTGGCTTTGGGCTGAGCCGCAAGGTGGTGGAGGTATTTGCTATGTATTCGTTGGGTAGGAAGTGAGTAGGGGGAAGGAGCCCTATGGGACTAGGACCAAAGGCTTAAAATAATTCTACCTCTTGGGGGTCGGGAATAGCTGGGCTGGATGTACTTACCAGGGGAGGGTTTCTTCTTGAATGAAAGCCTTATTATTAAAGAACCTTATCTTCCCCGTGGACTTTTGCCTGCATTTCATTGGCCAAAAAGTGGTCACATGGGGAGCTGTATATATTTAACTGGGCATATCACTTTGCCAAATGAAAGGTTTGTTATTGAAGAAAGGTGAGTGAGAATTGGGTACTCACCTTGTCATATTGACCATTATGAGTTTGATATTTATTATTATTATTATTAATTATTATTATTATATTCTCTTGGAGAGTTCACTTAACTTCTTCAGGCCTCTTCTCCTCATCTCTGAAATGAGGACAGCAGAGATGACCTTGAGGAGTTATTGTGGGAATGAAGAGATGATAAATACAAAGCATCCGGAGTAGGCGCTCAATAAATGGTGGGCAGAGCTTCTGGTTTTCCTCCCCTGGGTTCCTCTCACTTCCTTTCCCTCCTTCTTCAAATACGTGCCTCATTTTCTCCCCCGCTTTAGTTTTAGAGTACCGTGTTTTTCAGACTATAAGACGCACCCCCCCCCCAATTGGGGAGAAATAATGGTTGTTAATGCTGCTGTTGAGTTTTGTTTACATTTACATTGATGAAATATTATGTTATTAAAGATTTTACCACATTTTTTGCTTCAAAATTTCTTTTCCTATTTTCCTCCTCTAAAACCTAGGTGCGTCATATGGTCCAAAAAATACGGGTATATGGAAACATCTGGAAAGCTTAGAGAAGATTATATTGTACAATTTCAAAATCAGTTATTTTCCTCTTTATCCTGCCAGACAGTTCATAATTATCTTTGCTGTGTAATTACGTGGTAATTTTTCATGAAAACATCATGATTTGTGTTTAGCCACTAAAGTAAATAAACACATAATTAATGCCTGGATTAAATGTCATTGGAGATATAGATGATATATAAAGAACATGGCTGACGAACTCAATGGAATTAGGTCATCGGAATGAATTCTCAGTGAAAGGGAAAGAGAATTTGAAGACCTGCTGAGTGAAATATTATTATTTGTTGGTCCCCTCGGTCATGGGTGGAATGTTTGGGTCCCCTAAACAGTCCTTGGCTGAAATCTAATCCCCAACCTGATGGGGTTGAGCTGTGGGGCCTCTGGGAGCTGATTAGGCCATGAGGGCAGAGATCTCCTGAGTGGGGGATCTCTGTGTCTGTAGACAGAAGGCCTCCGAGAGCCCCTCACTCGTGCTGCTGGCCTACGAGCCAGGAACTGGCTCCCCACACCAGGTGCTGAATCTTCCAGGGTCTTGATCTTGGACTTCCCAACCCCCAGGACTGTGAGAAACACACTTCTGTTGTTTATAAGCTGCCCAACTTGTGGCATTTTTGTGATAGTAGCCCAGATGGATTAAGAAACCCTCTTTTAGATGAGGAAACAGTATATTAATGTGGAATTGTGTTTGGTCACTTGTCACTGAAGCCACTTGTCACTGAAGGTGGGGGTTTGATCGTGTCTCACGTGTAGGTGTTCAATGTTCAAGGGTCGAGGCCTAGACGGGCAGCCCCCAGGGCTCAGGCTCCCCCAGGCTTGTGCTCCACCAGGAGGCTTCGCCTGCAGAGCTGGGCCACCACCCCAGTGGCCGCTGTGCCCAAGAATAGACTGCTAGACTGCAGTTTGTGCCCATTTTTATCTGCGCTATGCAACTCCAAACTGTTTCTAAATGGCACAGCTTTCCGAGTACAGGTGGAACATGTAACAGTATTGACTATGCGCTAGGCCATCATAAAGCAAATCTCAGCAAATATCAGCGTTGTGGTGCATTAGAATTAGAAGTCAATATAACAGAAATAACTCCATACACTTAGAAATTTTATGACAGATGTTTAAGAAGAATTGATGAGTCCAGGAAGAATTCACTCACATCTAAAATAAAGTGAAAATGATTTATTTTGATACTTGTGGTATGCAGCTAAAGCTGTACCTGATGGAAAAGGTACAGTCATAAATGCACATGTGAGAAGCATTGGACTCAAGGACAGAGAAAGAGAATAAGAAAGTAAACTTAAAGAAAACTGAAGAAAAGAAAGAATAAATGCATGCAGAAATGAATGAGCTAGAAAAAAGATGAGCAAAGATAAGAAAGGAAACCAAGAGCTTGTTTTTGAAAAGAATGTAAAGTAGATGACTTCTGGCAAGATTAATCAAGAAAAATGAGAGGACATGTAAATATATAAACTATAAAGAGAGCTGTAAGTATAAATTTATTACAGATTTTAAAGCTATTATGGGGTGTCCAACCTGCAGCCTGTGGGCTGCATGTAGCCCAAAACGGCTGTGAATGGGACCCAACACAAAACTGTAAATTTCCTTAAAACATTATGAGATTTTTTGTGATTACGTGTTACGATGTGTTTAATGTGGCCCAAGACAACTCTTCTTTCAGTGTGGCCCAGAGACGCCAAGTGGTTGGCCACCCCTGCTGCATAAGAGAATGTTGGGAATAACATTATGTCCACATCTATAAAACTTTAAAAATAAATGATTTTTCAAGTATAAAAATTTATTCAACAGTTCAGAAAGTATGGTCCTATTTTTGGTTAAGTATATATTTATTTGTAAATATTCTCAAATATTTTATGAGTGGTTAATTATAGAATAAGAACTTAGGAATTTTTAGTATTTCCATTCATTAAATTTCAAAATTTTCAACAGCAAATGTAGATCCAAAAATCTGTGAAGGCCAGGCAGGACAGGAACGCACCTACCCTCCTGTCATCCCCCCTCCAGGACCCTCGCCGAGTCTGCGCTCTAGTCCCCACTGTGGGCTTTCTTGCTTGCTCAGGGCATCCTCGCCACCGTGCTGTGTGAGGACTCCCAACACCATTCTCTGCCTTTTCTTCTTCAGGGAGCCCTCTCCCCAACTTTCAGTCTTTTTCATCCTAGGACATAGGCCCATGCTTCTCTGCAGGCTTATCCCCTTGCTGGGCCCACCTCCAGTCCCTGAAGTCCAGTCTGGGCCCAGCGCCTGGGCCCAACGCCTGGCCTCTGCTCCGGGGAGAGTGGGGCTGAGCATTGGGGCACAGGTGTGCTGGATCCGGTCAAAGCGTCCCGGAGTTTGGAGTCCCACAGACATGGATTCAAATCCTCTGTCTGCCTCCTCTGGGCTTGATGGACTTGGCCGTGTTTCCTAGTTTCTGTCATCTGTGGTTTGCTGATAATGCCAAAAACATGAGATGAAGTACATAAAACAAGCACCACACTCCAGGTGCTCACTAATGTTTGGCTTTGTAATATTTTTTTCTATCTTAAATGGATCACTAAACATAAGGGAGGCAAAAGTCCATTTCCAGAAAATATGAAAAATCACACAGACATGAATGAATCCTTAATTTAGTTGTTTTCCATGTCGTTGGGCAGGAAATTGATATTCTGGGTTTTTGTTATGTGAGCCACCCCTGGGAGGGGCAGGGAGTGCATTCCTTGAGGAGAAGATTCCCTCACCTGACCTGCTGTGTTGTGTCTCCCCACCTCCCCCTGCTCGGATGATCCCCAGTGAGATGAGTCAGAAAACGAGCAAGGAGGGTCCCAGGCTCTCCAAGAACCAGAAGTTTTCCGAGCACTTCAGCATACACTGCTGCCCGCCATTCACCTTCCTCAACTCCAAACGGGAGATCGTGGACCGGAAATACAGCATCTGCAAGAGCGGCTGCTTCTACCAGAAGAAGGAGGAGGACTGGATCTGCTGTGCCTGCCAGAAGACCAGGTAGGGCTCTGCGCTGCCCACCCAGCACCTGCACTGCGCGTCGGCCCTTTCTACTGTCCTCTGTGATGCTGGCCTGGGACTCTGCACGCTGCTCGCCCCCCAGTCCCCTGACCGTGGGCTCCCTGGTAGGTGCTGCCACTGGAAGGTGCTGGAGGGAGCCTGCAGGTGGGAGGGGAGCAGGGCCTGCCCCCCTGTTTCCAGCTCCCGCCAGCCTCCCTTCGGCAGCAGAGGAGAGCCATGGCTCCTGCCTCCAGCTTCTTTTGGCCCCTCTCAGAACCAGGCGCCGTCCAACGTCCCCTCAGAGGCCCAAGCACCAGCCAGCTGCACCCCCCGCGGTGGTCAGAGCACCGGCCAAGCCACGGTCCCCTCCGAGGTCTGAGCCACGGTCCCCTCCGAGGTCTGAGCGTCAGCCACGACCCCGTCCAGAGGTCCGACCACCACCAGCCAAGCAGCGCCCCCCTCAGAAGCCCAAGCAGCAGCCGCGCAGCAGCCCCCAGAGAGGGCCAGGCACCAGCCGTGGGGGGTCCCCCGTCAAAGCTTCTAGGTTCTGGTAACACCATCTCTTCCCTTTCGTTCCCCCAGCCCTAAGGTTAGTAGCTGCTTCCTGTGTTTACTAACACCTGGGTCACCTCAAGGACCCTCTCTCAGCCTTGCCAAACCTATGGCCAACTCCCCGCATTAAATCCCCTCTGTCTGAAATCCCTAGTGTGGCCCCTGTTTTCCTCGCATGTGCCATTTGCTCGGTTCTCCGGGGGACAGCTCCATGGTTTCCTTTGTCGAGTAGGACTGGGAGTGGTTAATTTATCAGGTCAGAGTACTGACCACGGTAACGGGTGCGATAAGTGAAGATCTAGATTCCTGTGCCCCGGAGAAAGGGGAAGTGGCTTCTATAAGGAATATCTGTGTACAAGTAAAAGCAGAGGCTCAGCCCTTTGGTCCTCCCACTTTGGTCCTCTGGCGTCAATCTGATTCCTTCACTTGTTTGCCCATCTAACTAACTTGATTCCATATCTACAGAGTGCAGGGAGGAGGAGGGCAGTGTGCCAGCCAGGTTTTTTGTGATTCGCTAGGCTCAAAGAAGAGACTCACTCGTCACAGCGCAGGGTGTAGATGTCCTCAGATTGTCACAATGAGTATGTGCTGGAGCAGGGTGCTGCTTCACCCAGGCCTCTCAGAGGTGGTTAGGCTTCAGGAATAGAGGGTAAGGAGGCAGGTCGGGGGTGGGGTGGTCCATATAGAGAGGAAAGGTGAGCCAGAGAGGCATCTGTTCATCCACACCATCTTAGGAAGGTCAACAGTTTTTTAAAAAATTATATAGTTATACTTGGTGACTTAAAAAAATTATTTATTTATTTGTAGAGAGAAGGGAAGGGAGGGAGAGAGGGAGAGAAGCATCAATATGTGGTTGCCTCATGAGCGCCCACTGCTGGGGACCTGGCCCACAACTCAGGCATGTGCTCTGACTGGGAATTGAACTGGTGACTTTTTGGTTTGCAGGCTGGTGCTCAATCTGCTGAACCACACCAGCCAGGGCCACAGCATACCTTGTACCAAACTGAGCCTTGCACACCAGAAGCCTGAAGGACCCATTTATTTCTGCATGTGTTTTCAAGCCTATTCATCCAGACCCAGTGTACAGCACAGGGCCAGGCTCCAGGCAATTGAGGGAAATGATGCATGCTCCTGGGCCACATGCTCAGACGAGTGGTCCATCCCTCCGTGATGCTGCTGTTCCCTCCAGGAACAACCCTGAGCTCAGCTGCCTCCAACCTCAGCCTACATTCAGTGGTCCCCCCTGCTCAGTCCCTCTCCTCCACTCCCTTGTCTCACTTCAGCAGATGACAAAATCAAAGTCAAGGAAAGATAACTGATTGTTAGAAGGTAAAGATTCTCAGGTGGCTTCAGGTTCTCCACAGAACTTGGTCTTTAGGAGACTGAGACGGCTCTGGTTTTGAGTCTGAAACTAAAGCAAGCCAGGTTCGGTATTTTCCTGACCACACTCCATCCTGGGCTGGGCATGGCAGCGCGTGACTTCTAGGGTTTAGGACACACATGCCAACTGAATGACTACGTGCTGGTCACACTGGGAATAGAATACAAACACTTCACTTCCTTTGTAACTGTAGAAGGAGATTCCTATTTGTATATTGTTTTCAGTTTGTTTGGGATCATGGGCACTGCCAAAGAATAATGCAATATAAACACAGATACTTGGCAAGCTAGAATTGACTTCCGAAGCACGCTGACCCTCAAGCAATCACTGTAATGGGTTGGTTGGTGTGCACTGATAAAACCAGGTATTGGGCCAGCTGCTAACATTCAGGCTGTTAGGCAGAGGTGGCTTGCCTGCTTTTCAGGCACTTGGATGCCAACTTATCCCAGACACTTCTGCTGCACTTGTCTTCCTTTTATCCTTCCTGATGCCAAGACAGACACTCTGAATTTCCTCCTTCTAGAAGACCACGGAGCATTCTTTCTTTCATGTGGGATTGGGTGAACCAGACCCTCCAGTCCCTTTCCTGAGCCCTCCCTCTATTTCCCCAGGCAACAAACACTGACTTTGTAGTCAGGCCTTCAGAAGAACTTCTTTCTTACATGTTTGTGGAAAAATTGCATCTAAGCATATATTATGCTGAATTTCATCTCAATGGTTATGTTCTGGTCATCTATTTTTGGACTCATCAGCCCAACAAAATCAGAAATTCCCTGATCATTTTCCAGGTAACAGCAGAGTTAGGAAAGGGGTCTGAGCACCCTGCTCTCCAATCAGCCTCTTGCCCGGCCTGCCTCTCAGGTGGCGTTATTGCTTTTGTGAGTTTGGGTGACTGGACTCTCTCTCTTTCTCTTTTTTATGATTTTATTAATTTAATTTAATTTTTATTTATTTATTTTTAAGTTTAAATATTTCACTGTTTATGTTATTACAGTTGTCCTACTTTTCCCCCCTTTTATCCCCTCCACACAGCAGCCCTCAGTCCCTCAGGCAACCCCCCACCATTGTCCGTGTACATGGGTCATTCATATATGTTATTTGACTAGTCTCTCCCCCTTCTCCCCACCAGTTTATTTATTAATTTAGAGAGAGGGGAAGGTAGGGAGAAAGTGAGGGAGAGAAATGTTGATGCATGAGAGAAACACAATGATCAGTGGCCTCTCGCACACGCCCCACCCAGGCATATATCCTGATTGGGAACTGAACCAGTAACCTTGTGCTTTGTGGGACGATGCCCAACCAACTGAGCCATGCTGGTCAGGGTGGTGACTGAACTCTGGAGTATTGCTCTCCATAAGTCATGAATTCCTTCCCATTCGGGAGCAGGCCTGCCCACATCGTGGTGGTCCCAGGAGCACGTGACCTGTGCAGAGGCCTGGGTTAGCCAGAGAGGCCTCCAGTCCTGTGAGCGGTGCATGTTCACCCAGTCTGACAGCTCCTCCCCGGTCACATGTGCTTAACCTAGACCTCGTGGTTAACCAGTCTCTCTCCGATAGCCTTCACCCCATTGTTGCCCATCCTCCTGTTACCCTCATCTCACAAATCCCCGATCCTGCATCAAGCTGCTGACTCACCTGCACTACTGCACTTTCCCAACTGCTGAGCCCATGGACGCTGAGCGCAGCTAGGAAGAGCCTTCTAGCCTTAAGCGTTGGTGACACCACAAAGGGATGAGCCTCAGTCCCTCTCCAGCCTTGCCCGCCCCACCAGCCCTCACACATCTATCAGGGTATACAGCTGTCTTTAAATCCTTCCCCTCCTCCTCTGAGACAAAGCATGGTTTTCTGATTGGGTCAACCATATCTATGATCTTCCTTCCTCCTCTCCTGTCTCCTCCAGGGTCTGGCATGTACATGTACGTGTAATATACACTACCCCTTCTCACAAACAGACAAACAAACCCCACATATATTAGGTTTATTAAGATATAATTTGCATGCAGTAAAATCCAACCTTTTGAGCAAATAGCTCTATGTACATAACCACCAACTACAATCAAGATATAGAATATTTTTATTACCCCCCAAATTTCTCTCATACTTTTTCTTTGCAGTCAATGCCCAGGCTCCTGGAAACTGCTGATCTATTTTCTGTCCCCATCGTTTGTCTTATCCCAAATGTCGTATAAGTGGGATCATACCGTGTGGAGCCTTTTGAGTCTGGCTTATTTCACTTACTGTAATGCATCTGAGAGTAAACCATGTCGACACATGAATAAGTAGTCCTTTCATTTTTATTGTTGAGTAGTATTCCTTTGTATGGATGTACCTATCACAATTTTCCATTTGCCATTTAAAGGAGATTTAGTTTTTTTCCAGTTTTTGGTGATTATGAATAAAACTGCTATAAACATTCACTTGAGCATAAGTTTCCTTTTCTCTTGAGTAAATAACTGGAAGTGGTATGACTGAGACATATGGCAGTTATATAGCTAAATGCATAAGATAATGCTAAATTATTTTCCAAAGTGGTTCTATCATTTTGTACTTTGACCAGTAATGTGCAATGTTCTGCATTCTTGTCATCACTTGGTATTGTCAGCTTTTGCAATTTCACCCATTGTAATAGCTGTGCAATAACATCTCACTGTAGTTTTAATTTTTTGCATTTTCCTAATGACTCATAGTATTGAGAATTTCTTAATGAGCTTGTATACCATCCATCAAAGACATTTACTGGTGAAGTATATGCTCAATCTTTTGCCCATTTTAAAAAGTGGGTTATTATTTTCTTATTATTGTATGTTGACAGTTTATAACACTTATCTGAATATAAGTATCTGTTTTGCAAATGTCGTCTCCCAGCCCGTGGCTTGCTCTCTCATTTTCTTAACATGCCTTGTGTTGAATCAGTTTCAAATTTTGACAAAGTCCAACTTACCATTTTTGAAATGGGTTACACTTTTTTGTATTGTATGTCAGAATTCTTTGCCTAACCCAAGGTCACAAAAATTTTCTCCTTATGTGTTATTCTAGAAATTTTAAAATGTAGGTTTTACAATTACATTATTATCCATTTTGAGTTAATTTTTGTAAATGGAATGAAGCATAAGTTGAGGTTAAATATTTTTTCATATACATTTTCAATTGTTCCAGTACCTTTTGTTTAAAAGATTCTCCATTGAATTACTTTTGCAATTTTGTCAAAAATCTGTTGACCATAATATGCAAGTTTTTTTCTGGAATTTCTATTTTGTTCTGTTAATTTATATATTTTTGCCTTTTAATAATACAACACTTAATTAATGTAACCTTAAAGTATTAAAATCAATTAATGTGAATTCTCCAGCATTGTTCTTTTTTAAAACAGGTTTTATTTATTTATTTATTTCTAGAGAGGGGGGAGGGAAGGAGAAAGAGAGGGAGAAAAAGATAGATGGTTGCCTCTCTCACGCAGCCAATCATGGACCTGGCCCACAACCCAGACATATGCCCTGACTGGGAATCGAACTTGCGACCTTTTGGATTGCAGGCCAGTGCTCTGTCCACTGAGCCACACCAGCCAGGGCCCCAGCATTGTTCCTTATATTTGAAATTATTTTTGGCTATTCTAATTCCTCTGTTTTTCCTTATAAATTTGCTACATTATCTGTGTGTCAATTTCTACATTATCTTTGATAGGGTTTGGAATGAGGTTGTGTTGAATTTATAGACCAGTTTGGGGGAGAAATGTAACACTGTTGAATTTATTAACGTAGTATATCTCTTCATTCATTTAGTTCTTTTTTGGTTTGTTTTGTAATTTTCATTATATAGATCTTGCACATATTTTGTTTGCTTTATATCTCAGTATTCTATAAAAATGCTATTGAAATAGCACACTCTTAATTTTTTTTTAAGATTTTATTTATTTATTTTTTAGGGAGGGAAGGGAAGGAGAAAGAGAGAGAGAAACATCAATATGCGGTTGCTGGGGGCCGTGGCCTGCAACCCAGGCATGTGCCCTGACTGGGAATTGAACCTGCGATGCCTGGTTCGCAGCCCGCATTCAATCCACTGAGCTACGCCAGCCAGGGTGCACACTCTTAGTTTTTAATTGTTCATTGTTAGTATGTGAAAACAATTGACTTTCTTATAGTGCTTGTGTGTCCTGTGATCTTGCTAAAGATCATGCTCACTAGTTCTCCCGTTTTCTGGGGGGTAGACTGGGATTTTCTATACTGACATTCGTGTCATCGAAGAATAGAGACGATTTTATTTTTTACTTTTAATCTGTATGCTTAGGTTTGCATGTGGTTTAAAAAGCTATTTCATTTAGAACATTTGCTTCTTAGAGAAATATTTCAACAAATTAAGTCCTTGATAAAACAGTTTTCTAGATACTAAAAGGGGGAGGATCTTTGGGTTGGGTCGTGGGTTCATACCTGTACTTTCTTCAAATTCTTATTTCAAGATGCGGTTCATCTTTCCTTATGGTCCACTGATTGACATGCTCTATCATTAAACTAATGAATGGGCATGAGTGCGTTTTGGATTTTAAAAAATTGAAGAAGTTCTCATCACTACTAGAATTATTATTGTGGTAATTGCCAAGATCACCAGGTACTGATGTCTCCCTGGGGCTTATAGGTGATTATTACTGATACTCTAGAGACTGGATTTACATTTAGGGCCACGCTCTTCTGGAAGGGAACTAGGGCCGTGAGGAGCCATCTTGAGATGGTTGCCTGTATGTGGGCTGCAGACTCGTTCTGCTTCCTCTCCCGACCCCACGTGGGTCTGCGCTGTTTGTCTCTTCTGCTCTGCCCTGTGGGCAGTCTTTAAAACTTCCACCCTTCTGGGATGGGCTACGAGAAGATGATGAGGATGTTTTATACAGGGCTTGATTTTTGCATCATGCTGACTTGTTTTCCTATTCGAGTGGGTCAGTGGAGATGTGTGGAATATTTCACGTAAGCAGAGAACCTCTCCTGTGTCTGCAGAATCATCATTATTTTGGAGCTTTGGCATAGCTCTGTGACTTAAGAGCCTTCATCCTTCTTGCTGAGCAGTTGCCCATGTCCTCCCTGGACTCCTTGGGCATCTCCACTGCTACGTTGCAGACACCTTGTTGGAGTGCACATGAGTCAGGAGCAGGAATTCTGTCTTACACTCCCATCTCTAGGGCCTGACTCTGGGCTTGGCAGATGTTATTGGCTGAATGAGACCTATTAATACACCTAGTCTGGCCCAGTGGGAAGGGCAGGGACTCTGGCATCAGGTTTGAGTCCAAGCTCTGCCAGTCCTAGTTACTTATTCTCTCCAAACCGTATTTTTTCCCATCTGTAAAATATGAATGTTATGTACCTCATTATTTATCATTGTAAAGTACTTAGTTTATCATCTTATCATTCTAGGTAAGTGGATGTTACTGAAACTGTTACTTAATGGGTTCACTGTACCATCTAACCCTAACTACTGGCAGATTCTCCCCAGCTCAGTTGCTTCCACTTGTTCAAATGGAATTTGGGGGCTGTTGCTACAGAATGTGGCCGGCCATCCCCAGTGCCATCAATGTGGCTGCCATTGCCCATGAAGTAACGATTAGTTAACTAGGTGCTCATGTTATCTTAGATGCTGCAGTGGCTAACTGCAGTGGTACCTGACACAGGGTGATGCCTGGAACCTGTGGCTTCTGTGCGACTGTCACCACCCAGGGTTTTGTATTTAGCAGGATCTACGTGGGGCTCTAATATGAACAGGCTGTCTCGTGTCAGGGGGTCACACAGACAATCCAGGACAGGACAGGGTGCGCTCCCACCTTCCAGGCTACAGTTCACCCTGCAAATGTCACTAATTTTTTTCTTCATTTATCCTTGATCCCATCTGAAGGACGCCTGCATTGTTAGCTTGGTGTATAATTTGGGGTTTCGGAAAATGCTATTGTTAATACCTGAATATGAATTTTATTTCTAATTTTTACTCCCCTCTGCCAATTATAGGAAAAGCTGCGATTTCCATAAGTTCAGTCCTTAGTATAAAATATGGCACATTTTTGATATATGCATCTTTTGCTTTTTTTCCTTATTTCTTTAAAATTAAGAATTTTGATGATGTCTGAAACTACTTGACAGAACCTCATTTCAAAGGTGGCCCCATAAAGTTCTGCTGTCTAAATAAATTGCAGTTAATAGAATATGGAGAATAACCTTGCAAGCAATGTTCATTTGGGGCCACATTTTCATAACATCTTTCCTGGGTGGTGTTTATTTATTTATTTTTTTGAATACAGTCTGCTCCCTGTCAAAATGGGAACTTGTTAATATGGTCACAGTTTTATAATGTGGGTGCAAACCTATATGTATATGTACATTTGTGTCTTTACATTCATGGGCAGTATGACTAGTTTTTAAAAAAAAATAAGAATGGAGGTGGTACTTCGATTTCTTGTGTGTTTTTCTGTGTTTAAAAATCATCTGCAATGATGAAAGAGAAAAGCAAAAATTAATGCACATAAAAATAGATGGGCTTTTAAAGAATATGTTTGCTAGGAATGGGTCAGGAAAATATGGTATTATTTTGGCCAGATACTACCAGCATTGAGAAATGAAAGAGAGGAATCTTAAGGACTTCCCAGAAGGATAACCTCAAAGGCAGTTTACGCATGCACAGTTAATACTGACTCAGCATGGAGAGAGCTCATCACTTACCGGTGTCATGGATGTTTATGTTTCTCTTTGCAAACCAGATTGAAAAGGAGGATCAAGCCAACCCCACGGAAGAAGTAACCGAAGAGGAGTTTCAGCCGAGTGGATGGCCTCAGCTCCTGGACCCACTGCTTCCTGACCCCTGCGCCCTTAGGCGAGCTGTCCGGTTTTGAGCATGGTGCAGAGGCAGACGCCCGCTGATGCCCAAGGTCTCCACGGCATGGGGGCCGCCGGGCAGCCTGCCTGGAGGTGAGAGGGGCATCTCTGTGTTAGGCTCCAGCCGGTGGGTCCCAGCAGCGTCCCTCGGGCTCCAGAACTCAGTGCGTGGCTCTTTCGGAGTCACCTGCAGTCCTTCCTCTCCCCGGTTCTTTGGATCGGGATGGCTCCACTGCCAGCCCATGTGTTCTCCTAGCTCTCTTTTTTTCTGTCCCTGGCTTCCTGTTGTAGATCCTTGAAATCGTTTAGATCCTTGACCTTCTTCTTTGTAATGAGTTCCCTGTGCTAGCCCACAGTCTGAGGCACACTTGGCTCTGGAGAAGACTCTTGTTCTTTTCTGAGTAAAATAATAGGCTGTCACATAATCCAGAAATGCAAAAATATTCCCAGGGAGGGTCAGCATTGTTTAAATCCACATGTCAGATGTATCCAATGTACTGTGTCAGAGTCTAGGAGAAAATGCATGAGAAAGCAGCCCTTTACCACTCCCCAGGCCCCTGTCTCCAACCTCACACAGGGATTTGTGACTGTCTCCTCCTTGTCCCAGCCTGAGTGACAGCAGATACTCTAAGTAAGGCTCTGCTTTTGAGCTTGTCCAGCCCATCTGCATGGTCTCTACTCTAGAATTCATTGCTTTGGGCAGGTTATTGGCCTCAGTTGTGATGCCCTACTTCCACCCCCTCTCCTGGGGGTCCTGGAAATGGGGCTGCTGAGATGGGCCCTCCACGAAGCAGGACATACTGCTTTCCCACCTCCTCACTCTGCTAAGCGGGCAGGTGGTCCCTGGGCACTTTCACAGGATGCAAAGGCATGCTCAGAGAGTGGCTGTTTCCAAGCCACAGTAGCCAGTCCCTCAGGGAGGATGGAGGCCTGGCTCCTCCATGCTCTCCCTGGCTGGACCCCTTCACATTGCCCTCTGATACAGTAGTGGGATCAGGAAAGAAAGTAAGCAGAGCCTGGCCTTGGGGAGAGGAGGATAAGTAGGCAGGAGGGGTGAGTTAAGGGAGATTACACAACCCAACACTTCTCTCCCTGGGTAGGAGGCCATTCAAGGGTGTATGCAGGACCAGTCCCCATCATGACAGAGCAGGATTGGGGGTTGGCTTCCCATGTCTGCTCTCTGTTTTACTCTTACTATAGGAGCCCTGGACTCCTGCGAAAGACTTTGGTCTTGGTATGGGCTCTCTATCACTGCCATAGAAACTACCCGCCCCCCTCCTGTCGAGCTGGTTCCCCCACCCCCCTACACAGATAGACATGCGGCAGGGAGGGAGTTTGCCTACAGGTTAAACGGAGGACTCTGAGGTTGTCTTGTGGATCGATGTGTGTGTGTGTTAGCTGTGTACTAGGTTACGAAACTTGGCTTTGGGAGAACACCTTTGCTTTTTCAGTTTTCTCTGCCACACACGAATACTGGAGAGTCCCGCCAAATCCCATGTTGGTTTCATGCCCACCGAGAACCCTGACGATTTCAGCTGGCCACCAGAAAAAACTGAACTCTAATACACTCCCCTCTGGGCCTAGCCTTGACTTAGGGTTGATTATGTGCCAAGTGGTAGCTTTGTAGGAGCCCCTTTTTCTTATTCAGCTCAGAGTCAGGAGCTGGAAGGAGAGAGGTTGGAGTGAATCCATCTTTCTTCAGGCTCTGGCAGGGCCCCTTCCAGAAGCCATCCCAGCTTATGTAAGCTCCAGCTTGGCTGATTTGTTTGTTGGGGTCGAAGGGTGAAAGATGCAGGCAATAGCTGCTTCCCCTACTCCTTCCCACCTCCTCCAACACTTTCCTACTTAGTGCTGGAGGGGATGCGGAGCCGTGAGGGTACAAGGCTCATGGAGTTCTTGCAGGCTTGGTTCACTCTCTTGTGACCCAGGTGCCCTTTCCCTACCCAGCAAGACCACACACCTTCTTGCCTTCTTTCTGTTCTTTCCTTTCGTACTTGTAAACAAGATGTTGTCCTATCTACTCGGTGCTTTTGCCCGCCTTGGGGCTCTGCTGTTGTTCATTCTGCCTGTCATGCTCTGGCCTAAGATCTTTGCTTTGGTGCCTTCAGCTCATGTATCATCTCAGAGCCGCTTCCCTTGGAAACTCAGAGTGGTTTCCATGGTTACTCTCAAGCCCATCACTCTAGTTTGTTTATCGTCACAGCACTTATCGCCCTCTGGAACTCTCTTGTTCATTTCTGCTCTTGTTTATTGCTTGGCTCCCCTTCCCCTCCTAATGTGAACTTCGGGATGGCCAACATCTGTTTCCTGTTACATCCTCAGTTCCCGGCACTAGTAAGACCTCAATAAATACTTGTTGACTGAAGAGTGCTTGTTTGTTGTTCTTTTTAAAAAATAGAAGTAGTTTTTCAAACATTGAGAGACTTTTAGAGAGTCAAATGTATCTACTTTATTTAGTAGTAAGGGACATTTAGTGACATTGTAGGCCGCCCTCTGCATGGAGCAAATGGAAGGCGAGGAACAGGAATTCGTGAAGGTAGATGCAGCCCCTTCAACTAACGTTGGCTGTGAAGGGAAGCAGAGACTAGGGCAAGAGCTGGCTGGAGTTTTCCATGAACTCAGGAGACACTTGAGTGTGGTGAATGCTGCTGGGAAGAAGGCAGCAGAGAAGGTGTAGAAAGAATGAGGAAGAGCCCTGGCTGGTGTAGCTCAGTGGATTGAGCGTGGGCCTGCGAACCAAAGGGTCACCGGTTCAGTTCCCAGTCATACCTAGGTTGCGGGCCAGGTCCCCAGTAGGGGGCATTTGAGAGACAGCCACACATTGATGTTTCCTTCCCTTTCTCTTTCCCTTCCCTTCTATCTAAAAGTAAATAAATAAAATCTTTACTAAAAAAAAGAATGAGGGGGAGATTAATTGATGGGTTAAGAACTGAGGATGTGGAAGGGGGCATCCAGGGAACAGATGAGGGGATTTGGCGTGGATTGGGAAAAAAAGGGAAGAAGAAAAGGAGCATAAACTGGGGTGGGTTTGCAGGGTCAGCGGCAGGAGCTTGAGTCCCTCCCTACCTGGGGCTTTGATTTTCTCTTGAAGTAGGAGAGTGGCCAGTTCACAATGGGGGCTATTGGTGCTGGGGTCAGAGGTGAGAACGGTGGAGAGGATTATAGGGAAATCACTTCATCCCAGGTCTTTTAAATCTACTTAAAAAAAACCTTCTCCAGATGAATTTAATTAAGTAGCTAATTAATTAATTTACAATTTGAGGCAATATTTTGCCACTAAGTCCTTGTCTACAACTTCATATTTAGATGTAAATATCAGGTTTAACTTGAAACACATATGTTCTCACTCAGATGGAAGATGAAAGAGTTGGAGAAAGAAAGGTAGAATCTAATCTTCCCAAAGAATAAAGAATCATGAGGAAGCTTTCACTATGGGAAGCTGCAAAATTTCTAACAGTTCACTGTGAGATGGAGCTATGCTGAGAGAGTAGTTTGCAGAATATCATCTGAGCGGCTGTTCTAACGTTAGAGAAATGTGCAAACTCACTCCTGGAAGGTCCTAGAAGGGCGTCTTGCCTGACTCCACAGCACATGTCTCAGTCCCATTAATAAGACCATTAAATGGTACTTACTACTTCTGCTTGAACAAAATGAAGTGTTCTTGGTGGACCAAGATGATTCTGTCAACCCAACAGAAGGGTGTAGAGCTGTGATTTGGAGAGGTTTTTCATACTCACTCTTATTTGTACAACAGGTACACACCTGTGGGGATGTTGGGTAAGGAGAGTGATAACAATAGCTTCTTTTTTATTGAGCACGAACTATGCGTCCATCCTATACCACAGACTGTTTCCCATTTGTAAATGGGAGAGGTTGGTCATGGCTCCCATGGCCATGGAAACCATGACCTTGACCTTGCTGCCATAATGTTGCAATCAGAACTGGTAGAGCTCTGGAATACCTGGAGATGCCACCTTATGATAGGAGAGGGAGGTGAAGCCAGCAGGCCCCTGGTCACCCTTTCACATCACCTAAGGCAGTTTTTAGGGTCTGCATTAGTCTCCAGTTTTACAGAGATCAGCGATTCCACTGGGGGAAGCGAATCTGACAGTCTGCGCCTTCGTGGCTGAAAGCAAATACTGATAGAATATGTGAGTGATCTTCTAAGTGACTTGTTGCATTGAAGAGCATACTATTTGGCATTACGTCACACATTTGGGTTTAGTTGATTGGTAATACTTCAGTGAGTGCTTATTTCCTCTTAGGAAACAATTCACCTACCACAAAGTGAGTGTTTTGATTTTCAATTCACTGGGTAGGTTTATTCAAAGTACGGCTGAGCAAAAGAGCATAGATTAACAAACACTCCTGATAATTACATTTATACTTTTACTTTTAAACAAATTTACATAAAAGTATATTACACTCAACATGGTACTAAAAGTCCATTCCCGTTGCATATGCTACATTAACTACATAAACTACATTGATAATGCATAAAATAGGTTTGAGGAGAGTGGAAAAAATGCAAAAACTATAGCTAAAATGGTAGCCTTCATAGCAAATAAAATATCTAGCAGATTTGAATCATTTGGCTTTAAAAAAAGATCTCTTAACAAATAAAACTAAGTTCTAAAAAAGTGTTAAACCTAATGACCAAAGTAACATTCACATTGGATTTTGAAGCACATCAACTGTCCCAACAGTCTCCTTATAACCCAAGGCTGGGAGCCTGTGGGACCCAGGGGTGGTGTCTCCAGAGGCTGGAGGCCTCCTCTCTAGACCCCTTCTCTCTAGATGGAAGTATTTGGTAGAAAGAAAGATAATCTCAACTAATCCAGGAGAAAGGTACTCTCTTACAGGAAGGGTCTAAGTTTCTAAAGTTTCTTTTGTAGAGGACATGTGAGTTCCCCAGGAAGGAGGGGAGATAGAGTGTCTGGGTCCATGTTTCAGAAGTGACTGGCAGCAGTAGGAGTCCTTTCTGTGGAGAGTTGATGACAGGTGTTCCTGATAAAGAGGAAGTTGTTGGCATCAGCATTAGCCAAACCAGCCCTTGCTGCAGAAAGGGCAAGCACGCTTTTTGGGCCACTTAACAAAAAAAAAATCCTCACCTGAGGATATGCTTGTTGATTTTAGAGAGAGGGGAAAGGAGAGAGAAACATTAATGTAATAGAGAAATATCAATCGGCTGTATCCCGTAGGCCCCTGACCGGGTACTGAAGTCATAACCTAGGTATGTGCCCTGACCAGGAATCCAATCTGCAACCTTTTGGTGTACCAGGATGCACTCCAATGAACTGAGCCGCCTGGCCAGGGCTGGGCCACTCTTTATTAATGAAGTCACATGGGGGCCAATATTAGAGGCAGCTAATTTTATCAGATTGAAAAAGTCCCTTGGCCCAGTTAGTTGGTGGTCCATGAACAGCCCTATGTTAACCTCCAGGCAAATTTATTTGATTAATGATAAAATGTAGATATCCCTCTTGGGTCCACCATCAAGGAGGGTTGGGTAGTCTGTCGTCAGAGGATAGGGGACCCAAAAGACATTCTGGAAAAATTTTCTCAATTAAATCAAGTTTGCATGCAGATTAGAGGGTAAGGTTTTTCCTGGTAACTCATATGTCTCTGTACCTATGTGCAAGCCCACTGACAACTAATTTACTGCTAGGCATGCCTCTTTCATAGCAAAAAGGTGATAGGTACAGTGCCCAGCATGCACCAGGAATATTCCACAGGAGCCAGTCTGGCTTCCAGGACGTCTTACTGATGGGAGTTATTTAGTACGTCTCTCTGTATTTGGCTTTATTTCTGAGATCTCTGAAATACAGTACTCTTCGGGCTTGCTACCTGCAGTTTCTGTCTCAGGAAGGTGGCATCTCTCTTCTCTGTAGGAAGAAATCTCGATGCATCCAAAAGATAAAGCCTGGTGTTCTGGGATTTCTTTTTTCAGCACGGTGATGCAACAGGGTTTTACATAATCTATTTTCACTATAATTTGCCCCAATTTCTTAAGTTCTCTGTGAACAGCACCTTCTGCACCCTGACAACTTTTGTTCTTTCTCTTCTGTCTTGTAAGCTTCTGAGTCTGGCCCTTTAACAGTCTTAGTTTTCAACTGATGGAGATCATTAAGGATCTTTACTGCCAGCTGCAAGGTTTTACATTTATTTTCAACCAGAGCTTTGGCTGCAAACAGTAAAAAAAGAATCATTTCCCAACTCCACCCCACTTCCCCCAGCTGACGTCTTGCTGACACCTCATTATCCGGCTTGGAATGTAAATGCTGTCTACGTATTCTCTTTAACTCTTGGTAACGTGGATTTTGCCACCATCTGACTTCTCCGACTTCTCATCTTCTTACTATGGTGATCTGCCAACTAACTATTTTTAAAACAATCCTCTCCATTTTTCCCCTAAGATTTTTCTCCTCTGATGCAAAGATCAAGATCAAGTGGCTTCAGCTGCATAACATACTCATTCAGAATGTCAACTCCATTATTTTCCTAAGCCCCATCTTCTGAGCCTTGAGATCTTTTCTGATTTGCTCACTGATCTCAGCAGGAAGTGCTGGGAGGACAGGAAGAGCTGGGGGCAGAAGGAGACCATGGCTTTCTCTTCACTCCAGGCTCCTGGGTGCACTCCAGCTGCCACCCTTCTTTCAGCCCTGGTCTTCCTACTCTTTCCCTCACTCATCTGTATTTATACAGTTTAAATTCACAGAAAATCTTGGTTTTCAGATTTCTGGTACAGCTACTATCAATCTTTCTGCACTTTCATTGCTCTGGGCTTCACACCATCTTCACTGCTTTCTCTAGATCTTATCCCCAGGTGCTAACAGATTCTGCCCAAGCCAGCATCACTTTGATTCATGCAGAACCCACTGACAGGTGACTAGACTGGCCCCCAATAGGGCTGCTGACCCCAGCCAGATGCATTCTGACTCTAGCTCTCTCCAATCCTGGTTTTTCTTCATTTCCCTAAATGGCCTGATGCCAAGATACCCTTATGCCTTGCAGATATGTTCACCTGCTTCAGGATGGTCGTATCATTGCTGAATCTACCCCCTTAATTTGCTTTCACCTACAGTTTTAATTTGCTGTTACTTACATTGTCTCAGGTCTCCAAAAGTCCTCAGCCAAATACTTGAATCTAGCTTCTCATGGGACACCTTCCTTGTTTTTCTGGTGTAAGTTTCCCTTTGGAGAGCTGCTGGGGCCATAATAATAGAATAGCTGGAGTCTAAAGGAAGAGCTGGGAGCACTGAGCACCAACATTTTTCTTTCTTCCATGAAAAGCTTCCTCTCTGGACTCTCAGTTGCAGGGGCCAATACAAAGACAATGCATACTCAAAGCATGTATATGGAAGAGCCGAGTGTCCAGAGCTCTTGGTTTATGTGCCTTCATGTGCCGATCCTGTGACCCGAGGGCACAGATTTCTAGGACTTGCCCAGCTTCGGGCACCTCCCCACCCCTTAGGTGAAGGGACAGTGTCTATTTCTAAAGAAGGCGGGGGAGGCCAATTGAGAATTCACAGATAAAACCACTGGGAGAATGATACAGAATTCTAGTTTGACAGGTTTTTTCCTCCCCACAGCATTTTGAAGATATTTTCCTATTATCTTCTGACCTCTGTAATTGTCAGTGAGAAATCTGCTGTCATTCTACTTGCCTTCCATTGTAAGTAAATTGTATTTTCCCTTTGGTTGTTTTTTAAGCTTTTTTTCCTTTGGCTTTGGAATTCTAAAGTTTCAATATGATGAGACTAAGCATAGGCTTATTTTTATTTATTTTTCTTAGGACTCAAGTTTCTTCAGAATGAAGACATATATCTTTCTTCAGGGATACACAAAAAAGATATTGTGCAACCATCGTAATGGCAAAAACTAAAAATGATCAAATGTTGGCAAGGATGTGGGAAAAATTCTCATAAACTACTAATGAGAATTTGTAAACTATTACAACACCTTTGGCGTGAAGTCTGGGGATACTAGCAAAGCAGCATATTGTATAGAGTATGATCAAACAATTATGATTTTAGGCACCCATCCTAGAGAACACTTATGTCCATAGAAAAAGGAGATACATGTAAATCTGTTTAGTGAAGCCATTGGAAGAGAAAGAGGAAGAGAGAGATGTAGAAAGAAATTAATAAAAATATCCACCAATAAAAGAAAGAATGAGTCAATAATAGTATATTCATAAATAAAATCCTAAAAGCAGTTAAAACAAGTGCATCATGTATACCTATACCAGGTAAATAAATTTGGAAAACAAAATAAAAAAATCAAATGGCAGATGGTAAGTGCAATATGATGTTGCAAAAATTTGAACAACCTGTAATACTATAATTGCCAAATAAACAGAAACCATAAGATCTCACACTTTCTCTCTGATGCAGCAAAATTCTTAAAATTATAACAAAATAAAAGGCTACCCAAGAAATATCAATCCTTTTGGAAATCAAAAAGATTTGAAATAATTCCTGGTTTGAAGAAATAATAGAAATTAAAGGCTACCTAGAAATGGTCAACCACATTAGCCCGACACAAATGTTTTTGGAGAGATAGTGGTGACTAATAAGCCTGGGGTCTCTCCAAGGTTACAAGTCTCAGAAAACAAACCCATCTGGTCTGAGTCACTTTTGGATGTAGACTGTATTGTGACTCCTGCAGGTTTCTGACATGGGGAAAAAGGGGAAACATTAGAATACCCCCGTCTTCCAACCTTTCTTTAGGAATAGGTAGGAAAACACAGAAGATAATAGAATGTTGTAGAATGTTGAGGGATGTTAGGTAGAGGGAAACTCAGAGTAAAGGGGGCATTCAGAGCAGGCCTGTGCTGGGAGCCTGGGTGGCCAGGCACAGGCAGCTGCCTGCAGTCCTACCAAGGCAAGGCTCTGTGTCCTTGAGTGAGCACAGCCAGACCCAGCCAAGTTTAAGTGGCAAGTAAGAATATGAAGCCAATGCCAGAGGAAGAAGTCTCATTCAAGGTGTGTGGCTGGGGTGAGAAGAAATGCCAGAGAGTAGGGAGGAAGTGTACTAGACTCATATGACACACAGCTCAGAACACCAACCCCCGGAAAGGGGAATCAGGCCAAGTACTGTCCCACGGCAGCTGGAGGGCAAGGCCCAAGTGTCCTGGCTTCCTCATTTGGGGAGGCCGTCACTGTCTGTGGCAGTGGCAATAAAAAGGCAGGGGAATTCAGATACACAGAGCCTCCAGGTAGAAATGTTTCCCCTGCCTCAATTCAGGTGCTAAATGAACAACAAAGTGAGAACCTCTACGATGAACAATTTCCAGCAATGAGTTATCTGAGGCCATTACATTCCTGGGAATGACACCAGGGGCGCCATGACAGACTCCTAGAAAAAAGAAATTAGTGGGACAGCCCCACTCAGACCCAGTCCATTTTAGATTTTGGCAAAGCCAGACCTCGTACTCAGAGCTTGCTGGGCTCAATCCTCCATATCATCCAGAGACACACAGTTACAGCAGAGTGCAAAATTGGGGAGGAGAGAGCAGAGTATGTATTAATTCATGTAAAAAATGGGATGTCAGCACAGAACTGTTAATAACTAGAAATTACTGAAATCTCTATGTTTGTCTGTTGTGGAAATAAAACCCTCTGGAAACTGGTAAATAACTAAATGTAATGTGCCTCGGATATTATAACTAAAACGTACTATAATCTAACTGTGTTTTTTTTGTCTTTTAAGGGTTGGTTCTGGGGAGCGTTATGCAGTGAATGTTGCAGAAATTATATAAAGCTGCAAAAGCTATTCTATGTAAACTTCTTGAGTGGGAATTCTCAACCATGGTGTTTGGCAGACGACTCTGATAATTCTGGATGTTAATTGGCTTTATGTTCTGACATATTGACTGGTTCTGGGAAAACTGAGGTGTGTGCCCAGAGTTGTTTTAAATGCTTAATAATTGGCCCTCTGGGTGCAAAGTCCTGATTTCTCGTGTTGGCCAATTTCCACGGTGTAAATACTCCCACTGTGGCTGACTGTAAGTTACGAACATGACATCACTGAGTGCAGACCTGGGAAGAGATGTGCACAGTCGACCCTTCTGAGTTGGTGCAGGCCACCGTGTGTACCCACGGGCCTCTGTGAAATTACGGTTTTCTACTAAAAGTTCTGTTCTATCAAGACACAAAGGTACCAGTGAAAGAAAAAAATATGAAGGGGAAATAAAATAAATTCAAACTGGGGAGTTCAAATGTAGAAAATGGGCAGATTTTTTTTGAAACTTTGAGAGGTGATATTTGTCTATAAGGTACATTTCATTTTTCTGTTTTACTCCACAAACACGCTATCATACCAAGCGTACTGAGCTCTTCGTTTCTTCGCTGCCCCCCACCCCTCACCAGCTCCACCCAGAAAAGTGTCGAGGCTTCTTTCTCGTCAGATGCTGGTGCTGAGGCGATGCCAGCCAGCCAATCAATGGGACTTGCACACTGCAAAGCCAGTTTCAGGGCGGCTGACGTGAGGGTCAAGGGGAAAAAATGATGGGGGCCTTCTGAATATTGGGGAGGCAGCGATGAAATGTAGAACCGTGGTTTGGTATGGGAATGTAAAGCTTTTAACATCAACATTAATGAAAACAAGAAAAAGTAGTTGTTCAAAAACTGGAAAAAAATGGATTCATTAACTGTTCCATCAGAGTAAGTCAAGAAGAAGTCATTAAAATAGAGGTGAACTGGAAATCGCAGGAACCCACGGATGTTTTTTAAAGGGGGTGTTATCTGTCCTGCCCCTCTGTGACTTATACTATTAGAGATTTTGTGCCATCTGCCAAATTCCAGTCAAAATGCAGAAAAGCTTACTTGTAGAATGAGCACCTGTGGCTTCTCAAACTATTCTCCTAGGAAAGGAACATGGCCCCTCGGAGGACAGTTGGTTCCTCCTTTCTGGGCAGGGAGAAAGCTCAGGATCGGTTTGTGAATTCCAGATGTTGAAAGGAAATGTGGTTGCATTAGGGTATCAGAGTCGTGAAGCCACGATGATGGAAAAGAGAAGATAAAACAGAATTGCCCGCAAAACACACCTGATTTCTGAAACTGTTTACTGAAAAGACTGCAGATTGAGTAACACAAGTCACATGAGGCCCACGCTTAAGTTTTTAGAATCTACAGTTGGAAAATGCAGGTGCCGTCATTTCCTGTGAGGGGGTGGATCTGGAGCAGGGCGCTGTCGGAAGGGTATCACAGGACATTATCGATACTCCAAAGATCCCTGGGACGTGGCTTATTGGAGAGAAAAGGATGCTAGCAGATGGGGGAGAATCAAGGTTTTTGGTGATGCTGGGGTGACCCTTATGAGTTACTTTTCTCATCTTCCCAGCGGTAAATTGTAGTCTTTCCGAGGTGTTGCCAGCGGCCATTAGGGGGAGCCCTTGTTGCAGCTAAGAAACAAAGTTATTGTATTCTTCAGGAATTGATAACATGAACTCGGACCTCCAAGTTTCTATGTTTTAATGGAGACACAGAGAATATATATTTACAGAATCATAGATAGAGGGCAGGTTGACAGCTCTGGGAGGGGTGGGGGCGGGGGCTGGAGGGATGGAGCAGAAAAGGCAAAAAAAACCTCATGGACACAGATGGACAACAGTGTGGTGATTAGGGGGACGGGGAGAGGTGGAAGAGGGTATGGGGAGATATATGGTAGTGGAAAAAGTACAATGAAAACGGAAAAAAACTTAACTAAAAAAGAGTAAGCCTCCTTTAACATCAGCATTTGGTGTATCTGAACTTGCTTCATGGGCTGCCAGAGCCAAGATGCTACGGAGGCAAAGCCCGGAACTGGGAGAGACGCCGGGTTTGAGGTCCAGCCGCGTCCTGACCCAGCCGTGTGCCCTGGGATCAGCGGCTTCCTATCTCTCCTGGCCTCGCTCCTCTTCTGAACAATGAAGAAGATGACAGACGCGTGTTTATCACACACTGGAGTCTGTGCGTGGGAGAATTCTAGACAAATTTAACTGTTTTTCTATCTTCCAAAGACAACCTTCCTGAAAATGTTACATTCTCAGAAGCTGATGGTCTTAAAAGGATTATTTTAACCATATTCTCGGTCAGGTGGGTGAGACGCTCACGGTCAAAGTCAGCTTCCGCCACGCAGTTTCGGAGCTGCGTGAACATTGATGTGGGTACTGAGTGATCCCAGCCTTGAAGTGACAGCGCTGAACTTTGAATGTGAGGCTAAGCCTCTCTAGATGACTTGAGGGTGGTGGTGTCAAAATGACAACTGTTGACTTCTAATTACCATTGTACTCACGTTGCATTAAAGACTCATTTTCTCCTCAGCAGAGAGAGTATGCACTTGAAAGCATTGTCACAGGAGAAGGCTTTGGAGTCACAGGTCATTCTGCAAACTGAGATTCTGATGTGGCATCCTAAAAATTGCTGCAAAACAGGAAGGTGCTTACTACTCTCATTTCATTTCTTTCACTTCTCAGGCTGATGAGGAGAGAACAGAACGATATTACATAACCAAAACATCCATGCAAGTGGCAGCTGCATGGCAGTGTATTGGGCCGAGGAAACCACATACAGTGAAGTGTTGTGTGGTGGTTTGAAGAAGGAAAAGAGGTGGGAGAATTGAGTCCTCACTCAACACCTGTATGATAGACAAGCTGGAGTCAAAAGGCCTAGGTCACAGCAGGCAGAAGTATCGAATATACTCATGGAAAGTAAATGCCTCGTGTGGATCTCGCCGTCTCTGTGCTATTGACTCAAACGGTTTAGTAGCAGTAGCTGTGAAGATTTTCAGTACATTCTCATTATTTTGACTGCATAATTTATTAATTGGTCCATTATAGTAATGGGTCATTGTTAAATGAAATAATAGCAATGATTCAGCATGTTCAAAAATAAAAATAAAGTACATCAACAAATAAAAAGCATCCCTAAACACTCTCTAAATACATTTCTCAGTTATGAAGCCTGTATAAATGTTTTAGTTTAGCAAAACAGCATCACCCATTATATTAAGCACGTTAAGTTGAATGAAATCAGTTTTGGCATTTTGCTTCTAGAGAAGTGTGTCATGTCAAAAGGAGAGTGTGAATCAGATCTTTATTTTCATATTTTCACATGTCAAGTCTCGTTTTGTTGCCCTTTGAGAGTCCACTAGGCAAGACCTTGGGCAGCCCCTGCTCTCTGGTCTTAGCGCTGTCTCTCCCTGTCCCTGCCAGTCGAGAACCTGGCTGGACGGTAGGAGAAGAGGAAGCACTGGGCCCAGCAGGGAAGTTCTACCGAATTCCAAATGGTTAATCCATTCACACATCACTGGGAATGCGCGGCACTGTGCTAAGTCGGCGTTCTGGTAGCTCCTGCTGAAGCACGGGATTCCAGAAATGGCAGCTGAAGGAGGTTGGCTGGCAAATAATACAGCGTTGAGCTCCTTTTGCTAGCTTGGCCCTAACTCAACCAAGTCAGGACTCACAAAAACATGCCAAGAAGAGGATATTCAGGAAGGTGTGAAGCAAACTTTAGAATTACAGAAAGAGCTTTGCATACCACGTTGTTAAGTGTGTTCATGGTGTGGGACTAAGAGCGAGAAGACAAGTGCAGGGGCCACCGTTTACTGGGACTTCCCGTGTGCAGTGGTGTTGACGTCCCCTGCTTCTCGCCATCTCCATCCCTTCCCATTCCAACCCTTGTTGAAAACCCTTATGTTGAACTCCTGGTAAGAGAGGCAGTCAATCTTATGAAGACTTTTTATTTGTCTCACAGAATCTTGACTCTACCCCTTACAGAAAGAAGTTGAGAGTCAGTCTTCCCAGCCCTCACCAAGCACTGGGGGGTGGGGGGGGGAGACGGAACTGGGTCCCCAGGGAGGGAGCAGGTGGGGAGTAAAAAATGTAGGAAAACTGATATATGGAATCTAATGAACAAAATAAACTAAGAAAGTGGAGACAGACTCATGGATACAGACAATAGACTGACAGTGGTCAGAGGGGAAGGGGTTTGGGGCTGGGTTAGAAGGGTGGAGGGTTTAAGCAAAGAAAAAAAGAAAGACTCATGGATACAGACAGCAGTACGGTGTTTGCCACAGGGAAGGGAGTTGGGGGGAGGTAGAAGAGGGTGAAGTGGGGATAAATGGTGGTGGAAGGGGGCTTGACGTGGGGTGGTAATACTCAGATGACATATTGTTGAATTGTATACCTGAAACCTATAGAATTTTATTAGGCAGTGTCATCCAAATATAGTCAATAACAATTTTTTAAAAATGATGATAAAGAAATTAGGAGGAAACCAAGGAAGAGGAGACTTTGGGTACCCATCTGAGATGGGCTGTGGATGAATTGAACGTGGCCAGGAGAGAACAGTAAAGAACGCCTTGCTCCATCTTCTGGACGCTGAGGGCATTCACGTGAGAGTGAAACTCTTGGAACATGGTGACAGAGTTATGGGAATGTGGAGTTACATCCGTTTCCCAACAGCTGTGAGGTGGGGACAGTCATGCCCACTTTAGAGCTGAGGAAACCGAGCCTCGAAGAAGCTGGGTGATTTGCCAAAGGTCACATAGCTAGCAGTGACCGGGCTAGACTTCAGCCCCAAACCTGTCTGTCACCTGAGCTGTTGCTCTTTTCACCAGACCACCCTGCCTTTTCTCTCCTCTACCTGTGTCTCCAAGCTCTGATGGACGGGGCCCATGGGAGAGAGGCAGAGGTTGGGCACAGCCTGAAACTCTGTGCCTGGGAGGTGATGCGGCGCCTGCCCTTCTATAGTGCCATGTTTGGCCCCGCTCCACACCTACTGAATCAGAATCTTCATTAGCAAGGTGCCTGGGTGGATGGTCTGGGCATTAAAATTTGAGATGTCTGTTCACACCTACTCAGGTAACCTATTCTGGGGTGATACACATTTTAGACTTCTGTCATCAACTTATTTGAAGAATAAAAAAGAACATCCATTAACAAGCTTACCATATCAATTAAGGAGTACAATGGGGTGGATTCATTTTCATAAAAGGGCACAAGGCTGTTGTGGGTTTTAGCAGCCTTGCATGGAGAATGTTTAGATAACTATTGATGAAATGCCTTCTAGTTGCCAGGCACATATTTCATCTCATTTATTCCTCATGCAATCCTTGTGAGATCCATAAGCCTCCACCGGCAATAAGGAAACCAAGGCAGAGAGAGGCAAAGTGACTTGCTCCAGTTCTGACATACAGTGAGTGCCAAGGCTGGAGCTTGAACCCCAGTCTTTAGGCTTCAGGCCTGCCCTCTTCTTACTAGTGGGCAGGTTCTCGTGGAAGTTCATCCTAAAGAAGAGGGGAACAGCAATGCCCCTAATTGCTGCTGACTCACAGGAAGCAGGAATCAGAGGCTCCTAGGCTCAAAAATGAAGCTCACCCCATGTCACATGGCAAGGAAGCAAGCAGCAGACTCTATGGCTGAGCTGACAAGAGCCAGAGTCTCCCGGGCAGGTGAAAGCCATTTTGTCTTGTAATATGATTTAGAGGTGTCTGCATAGAGGAATAAAGTAGATTCTTCTATGTCTTAATAACATCAAATATGCTGGGGTCACCAAAGCCTTCAGGACTTCCAGGAAGTGATCAAATATTATTTCAGATTTCTGGCAATATACAAGGGATCTAGAAAAATGAAGTTGAAGGCTTTTGATGAAATATGGCGACCGAACACTCGTGTTTATCTCCATTCCCCCAGGAAGTCTTAGTAAAAGGACTATAAAAGAGTAATTAATAAAATGAGTATAGACGAAGCAACTCCTATGTTTAGAAAAAAATGTCTGGGTGATTTTTAGGGTTGTGAAATAGGATAAATAAAACAGAAGGAAAATTAATTGCTCTGAAAAATACAGCAGCAGATTTAGGAACTGACTTCTGACAGGGAGGGTGGGGGCTCCTGGGGACAAGAAGTGCTGGGATAGATAAAATCTTTTATTTTATTTTATTTTTTTAAATATATTTTATCGATTATGCTATTGCAGTTGTCCTATTCCCCCCCTTTATTCCTTTTTACCCTGACCCCCCCACATGCATTCCACCTCCCCTTAGTTCATGTCCATGGGTCGTACATCTAAGTTCTTTGACTTCTACATTTCCTATTCTATTCTTAACCTCTCCCCTGTCTATTTTGTACCTACCACTTACACTTCTTATTCCCTGTACCTTTTCCTCCTACTCCTCTTCCCCGCTGATAACCCTCCATGTGATCTCCATTTCTGTGATTCTGTTCCTGTTCTAGTTGTTTGCTTAGTTTGTTTTTGTTCTTTTTTTTTTAAGGTTTGGTTGTTGATAGTTGTGAGTTTGTTGTCATTTTACTGTTCATATTTTGGATCTTTTTCTTAATAGGTTCCTTTAACATTTCATATAACAAGGGCTTGGTGATGATGAACTCCTTTAACTTGACCTTATCTGGGAAAACACTTGATCTGCTTTTCCATTCTAAATGATAGCTTTGCTGGATGGAGTAATCTTGGATGTAGGTCTTTGCCTTTCATGACTTGGAATACTTCTTTCCAGCACCTTCTTGCCTGCAAGGTTTCTTTCGAGAAATCAGCTGATAGACTTATGGGAACTCCTTTGTAGGTAACTGTCTCCTTTCCTCTTGTTGCTTTTAAGATTCTCTCTTTCTCTTTAATCTTGGGTAATGTAATAATGATGTGCCTTAGTGTGTGCTTCCTTGGGTCCAACTTCTTTGGGACTCTCTGAGCTTCCTGGACTTCCTGGAAGTCTATTTCCTTTGCCAAATTGGGGAAGGTCTCCTTCATTATTTGTTCAAATAAGTTTTCAATTTCTTCCTCTTCCTCTTCTCCTTTTGGCGCCCCTATGATTCAGATGTTGGAATGTTTAAAGATGTCCTGGAGGTTTATAAGCCTCTCCTCATCTTTTTGAATTCTTGTTTCTTCCTTCTTGTCTGGTTGAATGTTTATTTCTTCCATTTGCTTCAGATTGTTGATTTGAGTCCCAGTTTTCTTCCCTTCACTATTGGTTCCCTCTACATTTTCCTTTATTTCACTTTTCATAGCCTGCACTTTCCCCTCTATTTTGTGACCATACTCAGTCATTTCTGTGAGCATCTTGATTACCAGTGCTTTGAACTGTGTATCTGATAGGTTGTCTCTCTCTTCATCACTTAGTTTTATTTTTTTTCTGGAGCTTTGATCTGTTCTTTCATTTGGGCCATGCTTTTTTGTCTTGGCAGGCTGTTACATAGTAAGGGGCAGAATCTTAGGTATTCGTCAGGGTGGAGCAACCCATGTCACTGCGTTGTGGTGCTGTATGTGGAGGAGGGGTCTGAGAGGGAACAATGATGCTTGCTTGGCTGTCAACCAGCTTTCAGTAATTTCCTCCCTTACCCACAAGCAAATTGGACCCTTCTGGTGCTGATTCCTAGGTGGGTGGGTTTGTATACATTCTAGGACCCTGTGGGTTTCTCCAATGAACTCTCCTGTGAGGTTGGGAGTTTCTCCCACTGCCACAACCCCCACAAGTGTTTTCAGTCAGAGGTTTTGAGGCTTTATTTCTCTGCAATGGAGCCCGGGATTGTGCGGTCTTTCTCACTCCCCCGTTGTTCCTCCTGATTTATCCACATGCAAATATGGGACTGCCTGGTCCACCAGCCACCACCTCATCTGCCCAGGTTGTCCAGCTGCCACCTTGCCACAAGTCCTCTCCACCTCGGCTGCCCATCTCTGCCCCTCCTACCTGTCTGGATGAATGTTTCCTTAAATCTTTGGTTGTTGGACTTCCGTACAGTTTGATTTTCTGGCAGTTCTGATTGTTTTTTTGTTTTTAAATTTGTTATTGTCCTTCTTTTGGTTGTGCGAGGAGGCACAGTGCATCTACCTATGCCTCCATCTTGGCTGGATGTGGATAGAGAAAATATTGATAAGAAGGACACGTAAGTACTGCCCCAGACAAAAGGCATGACTCAGAGGGATCTCTGTGGGGGGATGAGTGAGGACAGTGCAAGGTCAAATAATTTATTTTTGATGTTTCCTGTCCCTTGCTTGAGTCATCTTTCATTTTTCCTAATTAACCACTTAAAGTCTGAAATACATATTAGGTTGTTCTTGGCCCTTGGGGAAAGAAAGGGGTAGGGGCTTTTCCACACTAAGAACAAAGCAGGGCGGAGAGGCCACAGGTGGGGAGGAGGCAGGGCGACCATAGGTAACAGGACAGGCTCTGCGGTAAACTTCCTCTCTCTGACTCCTTACCCACCATAACTCCAGAATCTTCAGTAAGGTAGTAAAGACCCATTATACACACCTGTCTGGGCTAACGATCCTCTGAATGGCTATCCCTTGTTAGGGGTAAAGAGAGGTGGAGAGAGGAGGCAAGACAACAAACAAGGTTATCAATAGGAAAAATTTGAAGTAAGTGGTAGTTCTCATTCACCTTTACTGTGTAAATTTGTGGCTGGAAGACTCTGAGGCATTTAGGTTACAGATACAAGATCTCATTTAATTCATTTAATGACTTAATTCTTATTTAATCTTGTGAGATTCATTTTTATTTTCCCCATTTTATAGATAAGAAAATAGAGGTTG
Source organism: Tonatia bakeri (assembly GCA_004024845.1). Taxonomy (NCBI): domain Eukaryota; kingdom Metazoa; phylum Chordata; class Mammalia; order Chiroptera; family Phyllostomidae; genus Tonatia; species Tonatia bakeri. Next base: position 90,066 of record PVIA01005071.1, read on the forward strand.
GTGTGTTACAGTGTCTTTCCTAGTATAAAGTTAGTTAGAGCATCATCCTGATATGCCAAGGTTCTGGGGTCGATCCCCAGTCAGGGCACATACAAGAGTCAACCAATGAATGCACAGTTAAGTGGAAGAAAAGATTGATTTCTCTTTCTCTCTCCTCTTTTTTCCTCTCTCTAAAATCAATAAATAAAAATTAAAAAATGAACCTAACTGTGTATTACTCAAAAGTTATCTACAACATGAATTCTGATTTTATTCACTTTAAAACATTTGCTCCTGGGAGGACTTTCTACCATCATAAAATTGCACATTTTTAAAAAAATATTAACTAATTAATTAATTTATAGAGAGGGGAAGGGAGGGAGTAAAAAAGGGAAAGAAACATTGACATGCAAGAGATACATCAATCGGTTGCCTCTCACACACCCCTATCTGGGGACCTGGCAACTGAGGCATGTGCCCTGACTGGGAATTGAACTGGTGACCTTTAGTTTCACAGGCTGGCACTCAATCCACTGAGCCACACCAGCCAGGGTAAAATTGCACATTTTAAAGGCAGCATTCATGGACTCCTGAATCTTTTTCTTCACTTTTGCTTACTTTGAGTTTGCCCTCCCTAGCAGATAGGGTGGGGCTAGAGTGAGAAATTTCAAATTAGAGCATGATCCCATAAAGATGGTTTGCCTTTAATTTTTCCCCTTACTTGTAAAATTGGGGTGAACCAGTATAAGGGGGATTGCCAAGACAGATCCCATTTCTTTGTGTTTTGCATAATTGCCCTGTCCTGGGCTTCCAGAGCATCTGACCAGAGGGGTGCAGACCCCTTGGTCAACTAGGTCAAATATTTCTGCGTGTCTCTTCCTGTTTAGACTGAGCTCCAGGACAAAGGGCAAGACTCATATGAGGTTCACTTCTTAATTCCCCACCGATCAAACCCAGAGCTGTGTACATTCTGTGGGAACAACCAGCATTTGTTGAAATTGAATTGGGTTGAACCCTGCTTCCTCATGGATAAATCTAGCTGCCATTTCCTGAGAACCTACTGAGAAATTGATGGGAAATAAGACTTTAATCCATAAAGGCTTAATAACAATTCTCCTCATGAGCTTGAAAAAAAAAACAACTCAAAAACTTGCATGCAGGAACACCTCAACACACTCAATTCTCTGTGCAGAATAAACCTACTCTGGGTCTTCCCTTCCCTTTTCTACCATACCATTCACTCTATCGAGAGGAATGAGACCTTGGGGGTGGGCAAGATGCATTGGGTAGCTACTGTTAAAGGTAAGCCAGACTGACATCAAATCTCCTCTGGGGGTTTAACACTTGGGGATACCTGTAATGAAAAAATCCATAAAGGTTGGAAAGCTGAAAAAAATATTTTTGCATGCCCATTTATCTGCATAACATGGTCTGACCTAACTCATTTGGGGAGAGCCTGACTTGAAATGACATAAGGTTATTTATAGCCTTTAGTTTTTTTGTTAAATGTGCACGTTCATGTGTTTTGCTGCAGAAATAATAATGCATTTGAGAAATTTGTTTTTATAAAAACATGAACAATTTGTAATAGAACTGTTTTGGGAAGACAGAAGAGTGGGGTGGGGGATGAGATTGAGGCATGTAAGTACTAAGGCCTCAAATTCCTTAAAAGGAAGTTAGAGCATGGCGGTCAAGATGGATATATGAAGCATCGGCAGGGTAGACACATTATTCAAATACGGTAGCAAATTCCCACAGATAGTCCAATAACCACAAAAAGTAGGTGTTCAAAGGACTCCTTCAGTAGCTTCTACCAGTCAAGGAATAAATAATTCCAGTCCATAAAATCTCTTTGAGGTAATATAAAAAGGACTTACTTCTCAACTCATTTTAAGGAGGTAGCTTAACCTTAATACTTCTCAGTCCAGTGATGGAAAGCACGATTTCAGCCTAAGTATCACTCATGACCATGGACTGAAATCATTAGCAAACTAAATCCAGCAATGTATGAAAGGATTGCTACATAACAATTAAGTAGGGTTAAATCAGGAGAGAAATGTTGGTTTAACACAAGAACATTCGTGTGTGTTCCGCCACATGAGTAGATTGAAGAAGAATAATCATAAGATTGTTTTATTTAATACAGAACAAGCATCTGAGGAAATTCAGCATTGACGTGTGATTTAAGAAATTAGCAAATCCTCACCAGAAAGAACTTTCTTGATCTGATAAAGGTATCTATGAATAACCCACAGCAAATGCTTTTATCAACGGTGAAAGGCTAAAAGCTTCACCTGTGAGGCCTAGAACAAGACAAGGAGCTCCCCCCTCACCTCGTCATCATTGTACTTCAACAGTATTTCGGAGGTCTTAGCCAAAAATGAAAATAAAGAAGTAACATTGACATCTTAAAAGATACGTACCCTGAAGATTCTATAATAGATTAGAATTAATAAGCAAGCATTGCAATTTGCTTGAGATTTATACACACACGCATACACGTACACACATATTCCAACAGATCTATTCAGTGGAACTTGAAAAACTGACTTCACAGTTCACATGGCATTCCAAAGGGCTTAGAATAGTCGAGACAGTCTTGAAGAAGAGGAATGAGGTACAGGGGTTGCCCTCCCGGATGTCATGATTGATACAAAGCTTTAGCAGTCAAGACAGTTTGGTACTGGAACGAGGTGAGAAACTCATTCCAGTGGACCCAAGCAGAGAGTCTGAGGTCAGACCCATTCCTATATGAACCTTTTATTTATAAGGAAGGAGGCACTGAAGATCACAGTGAAAAAAGACTTTTCAACAAATAGTGTCTCATTCATATAATAAAATAAAAAAGGAGTCTGATACATTTGATACCATATACAAAAGTCAATTCCAAATGGATTGCAGTGAAAACTGTGATAATTTTATAAGATAATATATGAGAATATTTTAATGGCCTTGTATAAGAAAAGATTTTAATACAAGCTACAAAAATGCTATCCAACCATGTAATGATTCATACATTTTACTACATTTAAACTACCAAGCTTCTGTTTACCAGTCACTGTAAAGAGTGTGCATGTTTGAAACACTGAGTAAGAGAGGCATGTAATTAAAAAGGGCTGTTACCAGAGATGTATAAAGACCTGTCACAAACCAGAAGACCTAATAAAAAATGGGCAAAAGTCTTAAATAGACACTTCAAAAAAGAGGCAATGAAAATGGCCAATAAACATATGAGAAATCTCTCAACCTTAAACTAATTCCATTACAAATGAAACTGTCACAAGTACCGTCAACCATGTGGATGTCCGTCACGTAGCCGACAGACTGCTGACACGACAATATCCAGCACTGGAGTCCACATGCGGCAGGGAGGACTTGCTGTTGAAGGGAGCGTGAGTTGACACCACCCCTTGGAAGCAGTGTGGCATTCTCAGGTGGATGTAGAGAGAGGCAAATGCTGTGACTCAGCAATGTCACAGTCAGTACCTATCCTCGAAAAAATGAGACAAGTAGAAGAATGCGTATGAACAGTATTGCTTGCAATAGCCCCAAACTGGAAATAAGTGGAAGGTTAATCCACAGTAGAAGTAAAAATAAATTAACTGTGGGTTGATAAATGGTGGTTGATTATCACCAACATAATAATGAATGAAGGGAATAAGAGACGGTTGTATTAGTATCTATTCTATTTTAAAGGATGCGAGGTTGCCTGGCATCCCAGTGAGACGGAAGAGCAGCGAGATTTCTTTTCTCTCAGTTTTCTCTGCCTCCTTGTTTGCCCCCAGCTACTGGGCCCCAGTCTGTGAACTTGAGTTCTGTCTCCAGAAGCACTCTGCTAGGAGTTAGTTGTGATGTTAAGTTTACAGTATATGTAGGTAAAATCCAGTTATTATGTATTTTCTCAGAAAAGGGAATTTCAGACATTCCTGCTTTTGTTGCTTTGTTTTGCAAGATTCAGGTATCTTTATCGCTCAGTCCTTTTTACCTTGTTTAGGGAAACCTCTTCATGGCTACTTCCCGCCCCCCCCTCACCCCCCAGCCGCACCGGGCTGAACGGCCTATTGACATGGCTTCTGCTTCCACTTCTGAGTCAATGTGGACTTTTATTTATTTATTTTTATTTATTCAATGATAAACCTACCACCTTCTTGTGGATCAAATCACACTCTAGGTCCCTGGACCAGCGCCGTACCATATACTCTAAAATTTTCCCTGTGCGACATCTGTGTAAGAAACCCCTCTCCCCCAAAATGTCAACCTAAATATTCCTATCAAAGCAACAAACATTAAGTCCATAAATCCTACTCGCAGACTTTTCAGAGGTGAAAGACAGTTTTCATAGACCAAAGTCCTGAAGTTCAAAAACTTACGAGTCTCCTTTGTCAGAAAAAGCGTATGTAAGACCCGTGAAACAGGGTGCTGTTGCTTTTTGGCAGCTTTAAAATATGGTGGTTGTGTTTTCCTTCTCATTGAGATTTATTCCACTAGTTGTTAGAAAAGACAGAAAATTGTACTTGAACAACAATTACAAAAAAAAAGAAAGAAAAGCTTGTAAATATCAAGGCCACGTGTTAGAATTCCATTAGTTTATACCAAGGAAAACAAAAATAAAAACAGACCCGAGAAGCTCGAAATTTACAATATGGAAAGGAAAAGGGTAGGTTAGGTGTGGTAACAAACTGAATGTGAGGTATGAAATGTTTTGTATCTGTTATACCAAGGCTAGATCCTAGTGCTATTTCCAGTTTTTCTGTTAACCATCTCCAGAGCATTTTATTTATATAAAAACGAGAGTTGATGGGTTATCATTGATTAAAAGTCGTGGCTGAAATGTTTCCTACTCATCCAGTATCAGCGGCTCCCCCATATTCTCCAGTCCCCTGTCTGTTAAATGGGGGTTGTTCTGGCTGGTTGCGGCGTGGCTAATTATGTGTTACAGGAGTTCCCCAGACCCGTAACTAGCTCAGTCTGTGAGCTGGAGTGGTGTTGCGTGAGACCCTCCCGGCACTTTCTCCAGCTGCTGATGCAGCAGTTTCTAGTTCCTGAAATATACATGAACTGACTTCTCTGTGGTGGAAGAGCAATTTCCCGCTTATCTTCCAAATACCTGCATGAGGTGTATTTTAATTAGGAAATAAGATACAGCATTTTCCAATCATACTAATGACAATTCCCAGAAACAGCGAACAGGAAGGAAAAAGGTCGCCACTTTGAAAATGCAGACTCCAGTGTTTATTCTCTATAAAACAGACAAACAAACAAACACACAAAGGTTAGCAAAGTCTCCAGTGGTCACAGAGTGCCCCTTTGCCCTTTGACTGGGCTGCCCTATACCTTCCAGCCTCTTTTCTCCCTTCCCCGCTGGGAAACCTCCCCGACCCTCCCCACAGCCCCCATCACAACTCAGCACTCCTTCCGTCCTGTGTTCTCAGTTCTTCCTTCAGGCTCTTTGCCTCCCTTCTACCCCCGCTCCCAGCCTCTTCATCTCCTGGCACACCCTTTGGACCCAGAGCCTGTATTGGCTCTGTTGGAAGCTTTCTGCAACCTTTCCAGGCAGTCAATATCACCCTCCTCTGGGTTTTCACAGTCCTTTGCACTCTCTCTGTGCACTATGCAATTACCATATCAGAATCAACTCTGTGGTGTCTGTCTTCTTTGGACTGTGAACTTCCAGAGGGCAGAGACTCTCCAGCTCTGTATCTCGATGTGTGGTAGATGCTCAGTGGATGGCCCCATCCATTCTGCTCTATGTGTTGGTGTTTCCAAGTCCGTTTGCTGAACCCAGCTTTCTTTTCCAATTTCTAGACTTAGTACGTAATGACTGTGTTTCATCTGATGTCTCATAGGGACTTCAGCTCAGTGTGACCCAACTTGAACTTACCATGTCCCCTCCCCCCAACTGCTCCTCTTCCAGGGCCCCTACCTCTGTGTTTGGCACCATCACCTGCCCCTTTGCTCAAGTCAAAAAATAGGCATTATCCTTCACGTCATCTCCTCTCTTACACATGCCCCTCATGTATCCAAAAAATTTTATTCTGTTACTTTGACTTCCTAAATATCAATGAAACCTGTGCATTTCTCTTCATTTCTGCTGTCCCCACCACAGGGTATCATCGTGTCTTGCCTGAACTACAGAAGTCACATCCTTTGGAGTTTTTTTCTACCTTCAGATTTTCCCCTGGCACCTAGAAAAGTGTCTGGCATGCAGCAAGCACTCAATAATTGCAGACTGAGTGAGTGAATCAATGAGTATACATAGATGAGTGAGTGTGCAACTTAGCTGCATTGAAAGGAATCTTCTCTGTTTGAATATTTCCCTTCCCCTATTCCTCTGCTTTGCCTCCCCATCTCCCCTCATCCTGGTCCAGGGATCCGGGAAATGACTCTAGGGCTGTTTCTCTTTGAGCTCGAGACTGGAATAACTTTCTTATCGTGTGTAGTCCCAACAGCTTTCAACACACTTGCATATATCAGATATTTCAGCTGAGCCTCCCATTGCCCCAGATGAACACCCTCGAGAACTTCCTTTAGGCAGCTGAGTCTCTTTTTTGCAGACTTAGAGAAGCTAAGGAAGTCTCCCAGAGTTACCAAGGTGGACAGGAGCACAGGCAGAGCTGAGGCAGGAGAATGTGGACTCCGAAATTCACCCAGCCCAGTTTGGCTCAATTTGTCCTCAGACAAAGTGGGACAGGTTCGGTTCCCTTGCTCAGTGGAATGCTCGCTCCTCAGAGTAGCTCGGGCAACAGGATATGCAAGGCCAGGGGAGCCTTGGCTGCCCAGAGGCCTGACATTCATGCTCGTAGCCTAGGGGGCCTGGGAAGCCAGAGAGTGAAGGAGAGCCTAGAACTTGGGTGTGAGGCACGCCCTGGCTTCACTCTGTCAATACTACTCTACAATGAAAGGGGGCTGCTCCTTCCAGATGCTGCTGAGGATGTTAGAGACACGAAACACTGCTCTGTCCTTAGTTTGCTTTCTGGAAACCAAAACTGCTGAAAACGTAGAAATGCAGTTGATGAAATTTAGTTGGTCAGAGCAGAAAATCCAGAATTATGAGTAATCACAGGAAGCAAGATGAATTGCTACAGTCAGCTTTGCTGCCAGGAACTAGGCTGTCAATGGACAGGATGGTAGAGGGAGACAGCTGGGTGCATCCCAGCGGCACTGTGGGGACCTGAGGTCTGGCGTGGGCTCACATCTTCCCACCCAAAGCCCATGTAAGTGCTGATGGGGAGCGGGGAGGCTTCTCTCAGGTGACTCTCCGGCAGTGAGTACTGAGCACCACTGTGTTCAGGCCCTGTGCCAGATGCTGGGCACGGAGCTGATGCAGCACCGCTGCTGCTCCCTGGCAGCTTCGTCTAGCCAGGCAGGCGAGACGTGGACATAAATAGCATAATGCAAAAATACAAAGTCATGTGCTTTACAGAAGAGATTTTAACAAGGTCCTGGGGCATCCAGAGCTGGCAGAACAAGGGCTTGCTTCATGAGGGAGGAGGCGTTTGAACAGGGCTGAGACGAATGTGCAGGGATTTGGGTAAACAGAATGAGAGCACTGCCGACTGAAAGAGTCACACGCAGGAAAGCAAGAGCTAGGATTCGTGGCGGGGAGTCTGCCTGCTAAAGGCTCCTCGAAACTCTGGGGGCCCTGCGATGCCAGGCAATTCAGTCTTCCCTTTTGCTTCTATGGAGTTTAATACCTGCCCAGGTCTCAGGGGGCTAACAGTTTGTATTTTTGCATGATTCTGGAGCTACTGGGTCCCCAGCTTGTTAGTTGTCCCAGGAATAATTCTGCCAGGGTTGATCTTCTGTGCATAAAATCCCGTCACTTCCTGCTGGAAATGCTCTGCAGGAAAGTTGTGGCAGACTCCCTTAGTGCATTCTGTCTGTATCCGCTGGGTCTCAGCATTTGTGTGTGGGCACCGGCCGCCATGTGCTTTCCCTCCCAGTAGCCAGAGTCAGTCTGCGCTCGGGCTGTGGGTTCTGCTTGGCTGTACATGTAAAGAGCCAGAACTGCCCAAGAATTTTGTCCCCTCAGGTCAGCCCTTAATCAATGGTTGGTAGGAGGGACAGTGTAAATACTCCATTCTCCCTGTCTTGGAGGTGCACCCGAGCTGTCTCCAGAGCCCCTGGCAAGGTTGAGCCAAAGTTCCCTCCTGCAGGACTTTGCTTGACATCACACTTTGCTTGGCCCTTTCTTTTCCTGATCAAACTCACCCTTCGTCTCTGCAGGTTTTTCCTGGAAACACTTCCTAACTGCTTTCACTTCAATTCTCATACTAGGGTTTGCTTCTGGGGAACCCAACGTAGGCGTAAGCCAACTGTGGGAGGTAAAGTCAACTTTTTCCATGGAGCAGAGTTACCTGAGAGACAAGCCCCAATCAGAGTCCTGAATCTGACTTTCAATGAGAAATCTCTGCCTTGGAAAGGAAATTCTGAAGCCCAAAAGACAGTTTTTGAAGGAATTTGTGTTTCTGACCGTCTTTTTAGGTTCTCTCGCAGACTGTGATATGTTGGAAAAAGAAAGAGCTTGGAGCTGGTCAAAACAAGTGGGAGATCCAATCAAGGGAGTTCAGACAAATGGATTTTACTCTCTTTGAATTTTACTTTGCTGAGTGGTAAAAATGGTGGTAACAATGGTAGGAGTCCAGGGTGATGAGCACAAAGTTGTCAGCAAATGTTCATTTCTTCCCTCGGCAGCTTCTTTGTCTTCTTTTATATTTAAAGTAAAATCTATTTAAAAAACAAAATAATCCCTTTAGTTCTTTGATCTTTGCAGTGTTGCTGCAACTCCTCTTTCTCAAATGGCGCCCTCTGGACTCATTCACAGTCTACTCATAGTCCCAGAAATAACCAGAGCAGTTACCTCATGTTGAGGAGGGATTGATGCGAACACCACTATCATGTATTGACATTTATCAAGTCTTTTCTGGTTTGGAAAAAAGACAATTGGTTATTAAAAAACCTGACATCCAAACAGTCATGTTGCCTAGGCAAGCAGTGGAATAAAGGAAACTAATGCATCTGTGCTCCTCAATTATGAGGTGGTTTCCCCATGTCCTTCACCCCATTTGCAAGGTTACTCTTTGATCAGTCACCTCATTTAACCTGACCCTACAGACCACTTTGGGAAACCGTCTGATACCTGTTTACAGTTGAGGACACGGAGGCACACGTGCGGAGCTGTCGGGTCTTGCCTGCAGTTGGACCATGTGATAACAGCAAAACCAGAACCCATGGCTCTCCAGCGCCACTGCGGCTTTCTCCTCCCCATAGGAGCTGGATGCCCATTAAATGCTGTGCCACTTGTAGTATTTGCATATGGTCCTGTATGAATCTCATTAATATTAATGTTATCAGCACCATAAATCTATTTTAAGGTGCTTCAAAGTAACAGTCTGCCCACATGCATTATTTGCTTTGAGGTACTTGAATCATTCATTAGATCAAGTCAATAACTATTTCATTATAAATGGATTAGTGAGCATATTAGAATCATTACCACCCTTGGGAACCCTTTATTCTTGACCCTTTATTAAGGATGTTAAAACTCCTAACATAAAGGCAATTAAATCATATTGTTAAAAGTGGTTGCTGAGGCATTATAATAGCCCTACATTGCAAATGTCTGTTTATTATTCATAAGCCCTTTGAATATCACTATACATTGACAATAACAGACACTTATAAATATATCATTAATCCAACCTTGAAGTCAAGGCTTTCTAGTCAGTTGATACTACACAAGCTCATGAAGCGGTATCACCCTCTGACTCAAAGGACTTGAAATCTACTGACAAAATGCACAATGCCCCTGCACCAGGTTTAATATCTCTCCCAGGAGAAAACACTATGAGAATGACACACACTTAGAGGTTTTTCTCTTATCTACCTTCAGACAAGCACGAACAGCTTTCCTAATAGCCAAAGAATGTAATTTAGTTCAGTCCTACTTAGATTTCCCCTGGTGCTTCTCTCAGGCGACAATGAAAAGAGGCACAGTCGATGCCTACAGCCTAAAGCATTCTCAGTGCTGTGCTGTGTTTCCCTCCCAGTCTGTCTACAAAGACAAAATCTTTTTGCAAAGTGACAAATTGTTTGTGGGAATCAAAAAGATATGTGACCTTTGTCAATATTTCTAGATGACAAAATGTCAGTAATATTTAATAAATGTATGAACATAGTAAGAAAATCTAAGTATAAGGCATATATGAAATTAAAGTTCAGTTGAATATTAAGATTTCCTGAAGCTAATGCTTTTCTTTTCTTCTGTGATATTGTTAATATATTTTAATATTAGGCTTAACATTATTTTTTTTTGTTTCATATAATTGCTGATAATCTTTCTTGTTTTAAGATCTACTTTGTTGAAATCAATAAAACTACTCTAGCTTTCTTTTGTTCATACAAAAAAGTGTATATTTCTCCACCCTTTTACTTTTAATCTATTTATGTCTCACAATGTCACTTTTATATTTAAAGTGGGTTTCTTATAGACAACATATAGTCGAGTCTTGCTTTTTTATTCAACCTGGTAACCTCTTTTAATTAGCATGTTTAGACCATCCCTTGAACTAAATAGAAATGAAAATACAACATGTCAAAATTTGTAGGAAACAGCTAATGCAGTACTTACAGGAAAATTTATAGCATTAAATTACTTACATTAGAAAAGAAGATGCCCTGCGAACCAGGCATCGCAGGTTCGATTCCCAGTCAGGGCACATGCCTAGATTGCAGGCCATGTCCCCAGCAACCGCACATTGATGTTTCTCTCTCTCTTTCTCCCTCCCTTCCCTCTCTAAAAATAAATAAATAAAATCTTAAAAAAAAAAAAAAAGAAAAGAAGATGCCCTGGCTGGTCTTGCTCAGTGGGTTGAGTACCAGACTGCAAACTAAAAGGTCACTGGTTCAATTCCCAGTCAGGGCACATGCCTGGGTTGTGGGCCAGGCTTCCAGTAGGGGGCACACAAAAGGCAACCACACACTGATGTTTCTCTCCCTCTCTTTCTCCCTCCCTTTCCTTCTGTCTAAAGATAAATAAAAATCTTTAAAAAAAAAAGAAGAAAAGTCTAAAAACAGCAATCTAAGAGTCTATCTGAAAGAGTTAGGAGACCAAGAACAAAATGAAATCAAGTTAAAAAAATTAGAAAAATAATAAAGATAAAAGTTCAAATCAATGAAATTCAAAAAAAAAATAAACAATTAAAAAAATGGAAAGACCAATGAAATCAAAAACTGATTCTTTGAAAAGTCAACAATATCAATAAGCCTTTAGGAAAATTGAAAGGTAAGATTTCATTAAAGATCCTATAGCTATGAAAATAATGGTAAGGAAATATTATTAAAAACTTCACGCATATAAATTTGGCAACCTAGATGAAATTGAACCTTTAGTCAAAAGCCACAAATTGCCAAAGTCGCCCAAGAGGAAAAAATAATTTTCACTCATTCTATGAGATACAGCATTATTCTGGAACCAAAACCAAAACAAATAGTATAAAAAAATCTGTTGACCAATATCTCTCATGATCAGACACGCAAAGATTCTTAATAAAACATTAATGAATCAGGCTGGGATTTCCAGCCTGGTTCAATATTTGAAAATCAATATGTTCTACCATATTAATAGTCTAAAGAAGAAAAATTGCAAAATCATAGTAATTGGTGCAAAAAGCATTTCACAAAATAAATATCCATTCACTATACAAACTCTCAGGGAGTTTTATTAGAAGGACTTTTATTAACCTAATAAAAAGCATCTACCTAACAGCTACAGCTAACATGTAATAGTGAAAGACTGGATGCTTTCCCCACAAGATTAGGAGCAAAGCAAATATGTCTATTCTTGCTGCTTCTATTCATCATCACACTAGAAGTCTTAGCTGGCTCATCAAGGCAAGGAAAACAAATGAAAAGCATGCAGATAGGGAAAAAAAGAATAAAAATGCCCCTATTTGCAGATGACTTGATTGTCTGTGTAGAAAGTCCCAAGACCTTCAACATTAAATAACCAAGACTTTTTAGCTGTTAGTTGCATGAGCATGGGCATGTGACAAAACTCATAGGTTTACTTTTTTATACTCTGAGCATTTTACTGTGTATTAACTTAATCTCAAAAAGAGAAAACTTATACACAAAAGTAAAACGTAAGAGTATTATCTAGTCATGAAAAACCAATGGTCATCGTTATGATGTACAGTAAAAATTTAAAGCCAGTGCTATTAAAATCAGGAACTAGAAAGGGATGCTGTGTGATTCAGAATTGCTTTGAAGATTTTAGCTAATTCAATATAGAAAAAATTAAAAACATACAAATTTTGGAAAGGATGAGAAAAAATAGTTTGATTTGTTAAAATTGTACATTTAGAAAACTCCAAAGACTCTATTTGACAATATAAAGATTAATAAAAATAGAGTGAGGTGATTGGGTTAACTGGTAATGTACAAATGATAGTGGCTTTCTCTACATAAACAACAGTAGTCAGAAATGAAAATTTAAAAATCTAATTCTCAGTAGCAATAAAAATATAAAATAACTTTAAAAAGCCACAAAAATGAATGGATAAGGCCATAAAACATTATTAAAAATAAAATGAAATATGAACTGAGATACGTCATAAATCTGGTTGGGAAAACATAATATAAAAATATCGATCTTTTCAAAATATACACGTATACACATTTAATATAATTGCAATAAGAATTCTAATTTTAAAAATTAACTGGTTACTTTATAATTCATATGGAAAACTAGCTAAGATACTTTTGAGAAGTAAAATGATGACAGCAATCTGCTTTATTATGAAAATTTACCATGTAAAACTTACTGATATTACAAGTATGATGTTGGTGTAATAGTAGGCCGAGCACACAGTCCACGCACAGACCCTAGAACGTGTGAGAAGTGTCCTTTCAGTTCAGGTGTTTCTTTAAATATATAATACTGGGCTAGGTTGTTCTTTATCTTAGAGAATGCAGTTTCAGGATTCCCAATCTTCACACACATCCAAGTGTATTCCTGATGGTGGTATTTCAGACAGAGGAATCTGCCAAGGGTACAATCTGTTTTTCTTGATGGACAGATTTTTTTTTTGTACACTGAGAACTCGTGGTTTTACATTGCTACTTATGAAGACCCTACTGGGACTGAGAGAAAAGCAATTGGCTCCGAACACATATGTGCACATGACACATGCACCTGTATATACATGCCAACCTACTGAGCTTACCCCTGGTTATCACCCCCATTTATTACCCCCATCTCACCTGAACTTGCAGGCTGCTGCTGTGGGGAGGTAAAGGGGAGAGAGGGATGGAGAAAGGAAGGGGCTGGGAAGGGAGGAGGGGAGCCAAGGCATGGACCCTGAAGCAGCGGACACTCGGTCTGCAGTGAAGAGATATTCAGGGTGCCGTGATCTCCCTTCATCTTCACTCCACATGTTGATGAAATCCAACAGGACAGCTGTGACGAAGTGGAAATTTCTAAGCATCTGCTTTCTGTACTGAGCTTGTAGTGCAGATGGCATGTTTCATGTATTAAACACGAATAGGCACAAAGCCCTTGACTTTGAAGTTCCGCAGAGCTATGTGAGATACCTTGCTTTCCCCTAGTGGTACCCTTTGTGAATAAATACGTGGCTGAAATACAAGTTGCTTCTGGTTCTCTTCTTGGTTGGGGGTAATTCTGTTCAGCCCAGTTTGATTATTATTATTATTGTATTATATCTAATAAGATTCTATCAATTGTAAATCAGACCATTAGTTTAGGTGCGACTGAAAATGAAAACAAAAACAAAAATATTGCTAATTACAGTATGACACAGTCTTAATGTTTTTGCTCAATGCACGGGTTGGGCATATCCACTTCTTGGTTCTTTGAAATGCCTGTCATCTGTTCTGAGGGATTTGGCAGCTTTTTCTGCCTTCAGTTGCGTGGTGTTGGTGGGTGATAAGCCACTCTTGTGAATTTTTCTCAGTGACAAACGTAGGCAATTTCTTCCAACACTGTGTGTTTCTGAAGCAGTTGGTTATTCCTTTGAAAGAAATGTGAGATTGCAATCACTCCTTTGACAACAAATATTTGCTCCATTAACAGAAGACGCATATCCCACTGCTCCATTCTCATGCTTTTCTGCGAACACCGTGGCTTTTCTGTTTGCTGCCAAATCCTAGTGAAATATTTCTGAAGATATTTTCAATAATCAGCTTAGCATTTGCAGCTCTGACAACACATATAATTCTGTTGAAGTGACAATATCATGAACGGCAGTGGCCAAGTTTATTTATGAAGCTCTGGTGGCGCTAGCTGGCACAGTGGTTGTGAGATCCATCCTGATTTCATGAGTGTGAAATCATGAAGAAAACAATGTTTGTCTTAGAATAAATAACATACAGCCGACCCTTTGACAGTGCGGGGGTTTGGAGCACAGACGCCCTGTGCAGTGGGAAATCTGCATGTAACTTTTGACTCCCCCAAAACTTAACTGCTGCTAACTGGAGGCCTTACTGGTAACATAGCTAGTAAATATTTTAGATGTTATATGTATTATATATTGTATTGTTACAGTAAAGTAGGGAAAAATCATAAGGAAGTTATATGGGAGTGACTAAGAAAATCATAGGGAAGAGAAAACATTTACAGGACTGTACTATATTCATCGATACCATACGTTTACATCATCTGTTTATAGGATGAATCATATGTCTCTCTGTACCTGCAATACAGCAGTATTGTCTTATCTAATACAAAATGCTTTAGATGTTATAGGTATTGCTAATACTAGACATAAAAAGTGAAAAGGTAATGTGAAAAGAAATTCATATTTATTTACAGGTATAATGGTTCATGCATTGATGATGAAAAAGCAAGCAGCAATACAATTGTATTATAGTAGCCTGGTGTAATCAATATGATTGTTTCACAGCGGGAAAGAAAGCTTCAAAAAATCATCCAATATACTTATCGAAAGCAATCGCATCTAAGTGGGCGCATGCAGTGCAGACTCGTGTTGTTCGAGGGTGACTGTACATGCGATCTGCTTCATTTGAACAGCTCTGCTCTTCCTTCACGAGCACGCTTTACAGGAGCTCTGCCCCCCACAAACAGCCCTGCCACCTGGCCAGTGTGTGCCCGCACCGGTGAGGCACACTGTTGGTTCAGGGGACAGCAGTTGCTTGGACAGTCGCCTGCCCTCCACAGCGGCATCGCTGCCCTGACCATACCTCCCACAGTTACTCACCATCACAGTGGGGGTAAGGAGCTGTTTTATACATAGAGCAGAAGGAAATAGAATTCTCCTTGGGGAAGAATTATTGTGAGGCCCTAACAAGTAATTACGCAGGCTTCCAAGGGCTAAAAATACACTCAGCCAGGGCTGGCCAGAGTCTGCTAAGTCAGGACCTGAGGTCTCTACCTCTGGGGCCATAGGCCTCTCTCATTTTTGTTTCAGCTGACTCCTCCACATAATTGACGATAACTACCTGGAAGACTGTGGCTCTGGCTCACCGTGTCAGCAGCATGGGCCTGACTATACATGACCCAGGGTCTCATCACAGGGTCTGGGTTTTACAACTCACATTCTTCACAGAGAAACCTGCTAGACTCAGCCCAGCCCATGGATTTGCTCTCTCCCATCTTACCCTGACCTAGGATCAGACGTCCATCTTCACTCCACTGTGGCCGGTCTCAGGCTGTCCCATCAGTAGGAACTCTGAAAGGGATCACTCCCCACTACCTCCCAACGCCCCTGCCCCCAATGATGTGGGCACAGAAGTAACAGCTGGCCTACTCAGAGCAGGAGTACTGCAGCTTTTTATCTTCATTAGAACCCTTGAAAGGTGCTGCATGGGCCTGTGTCAACATTTTGTTCGTGCATCTCAAGGAAAAACCCAACTTCCTCCCGAGCCTGACTGTGGTGACCAGACCATGTCTGGCTAGCCGGTTACAACAAAGGAAGAGAAGACAGGACACGGGTCTGATTTTGATGTTGCTATTTTTGTTTCATGTCATCCTATATCAACCCATCAAGCACAAGATGCTTTTCTTATGAACCAAAAAGATGCCTGAGGCTGCAACCCATCCCCTGTGTCAGAGCCTCCGTTTGGAATTCTGTGATCTGCAAAGCGACGAACTGGCAAAGCAAGAGTGGAATGGATGTGGGAGGGGTGGTACTTCAGCAGAATAGTTCTCTGTAAGAATTTATCATAGGGTTTTCTTCAAATAAGTCCATGTTCTGTGTGAGTCACAGCATAGACTGCTTGCAGCTTGCACCCAGCACTGGCATTGCCTGGAGGCAGATGTCCTCACAGAGTAAATAGGACACCAGCCTCACAGAAGGAAGTCACCTCTGTCATCTACCAATGGTATGACCTTGGTTACAGCCCTGGATGTGTTGCTCTTCTAACACCATCTCCCTAAAGTGTCAGGGGATTGTGGGTCACAGCAGGATCCCTGCTTCCAGAGAGTGCTGTGTTGGGGAAATGTAGATTCTCACACTTTCATCAATGCTATTCAAATGTCTCTTGGCTGAAAGCCCTGCCTGTTACAGAATTTCTGCCTCAAGTGCCCAACCCGTTCATTGCCCAAAGACTGTTTTGTAATGATAGTACATTTTGTTGCTGGCAGAGGCAGAAGAAAGCCAGTGGGCTCTCTTTGGAACAAAAGACTGAAAAGAGAGCCACGTTTCCTACAGATGCTCGCTCAGAGAAGCACTAAATTCACTTCAACTTTCAGACGTTCACCAGCTGGGGCAGCTTGATTGGAAATCCAGACAGTCAACCAGAAATGCACCTCCCACAGCCCAGCCCCGAGTTGCTGGGTGCAGAGGGATCCTGGGCTCCCTGGCTGTGGGAAGATTCCTCCTAGCTGGGCCACTGGGAGCAAGTTTTCCGAACAAACTCTGGCTGGGTTCATGAAAGGAAGCAGTGACTGCATTCGTCACCAGCTACTTCTTCCAGCAGCAGAGAACGTCCTTTCTGACTGCAAGAACTTCCTCTGAGGAGACGGAGGCATGGGTTTGGAGGGCACTGTGAGGAGTGTGAAGGCACCTTACTGGTTCCTACTCGTTTCTCTACACTTCCTCTCATCCACAGGAGGTTTGAGAGCAGTTTGAGAAATCTGGGCAACACAAAAGAACTCAAAGAAAAATTTTAAAAGCATAAAAAAGAGACTCAGAGCAAAGGAAAGTGACAGTGGGAAAAATAAGAAGGCCAATGGGGCAGCTCCAGAGCACAGTGCAACTTCTCTGAGGACTTTGTGACATTGCCTGTCACAACAGTTAGTGTCTTTCCTCTGTAAGAAGGACACAGATATGCCCTCCCTGCACCCCAAGGCCTGGCAAGAGTCAGCTCGGGCTCGCAGTGGGGTCAGTTCTCTCTTCCTTTCATTTTCAGGCCCCTGAGCCCCGTGGGTAAGTGGGCTGCTCCTCACCTCCCACAGGGAGCTGCCTCCGGTAAACCTCAGCGATACAAGGCGCAGGGTCAGAGGGCTGAGCAAGAGTCAGAAGCCCAGAGTCCTACTTGGGGTCCTGATGAGGAGAGAAGCCAGGGGAGCTTGGTCTCAGCCACTCTGCTTCCACCATTCTTAAAAAAAATTTTTTTTAATTTAAATTTTCAATTACAGTTGATATACAACATTATATTAGTTTCAAGTGTACAACATAGTGATTAGGCATTTATATAACTTATGTTCCCACTGTTCCACAGCACCACACGTGAGTCCCTTCTCTGCCACAGCTGTAGTAGCTGGTGTCACAGGGCCGGAGAGGGCATGGGGGTGGCCCAGTGAGGCTGGACTCTATGCAGCAGTGTCCAACCTTTTGGTGTCTCTGGGTCACACTAGAAAAAGAAGAGTTGTCTTGGGCCACACATTAAATACACAAAGACTAACAAAAACTGATGAACAAAGAAAGATTTTAAGTGACTTTACAATTTTGTGTTGGGCCACATTCATGGCCATCCTGGGCCACATGCAGCCCACGTGCTGTGGGTTAGACACCCCTGCAAGTATTTAATGTGACTTTCTAGCTCCAAGACAGTGACCAAATTTGTCAATTTTCTCACTTATTACAGATGAAGCAAACATGACCTGTTTAAGAAGATAGATATCTTATGAGTTAAATAAGTTAATGTGCAATGACTTGTTTACACAGGCCTGTTGAGTTAGTTGGGTCTGAACCTAAACACAGAAACTCCTGGTTGCTTCAAAGCTCGCATCTAGGTACCGGAAGGACAGACAGACTAGAAGAGTCTCTAGTTAATGGTCCGGGTAGGGGGGTCAGGGCTCTTTCGCTCCCTTTGGGCAAGTTTCCTAACTTCTTTCAGTCTCAGTTTCATCCTCTGGAAAATGGGAATAATCTTAGTTACATCCTCCATGAGTTTTGTGGGGATGAATCGGCCTAGTGGTCTGCAACTCTGATCGGCATGTGAGTGGCTCAGGAAACAGAAGCTGTTGCTGCTGCTTTAACTGACATTAACAAGAGAGGGGGTTAGGGTTAGGGTTAGCGTTAGGGTTAGGGTTAGTTCTCCAGAAGAGGTGCAAGAAGACGCTGTGCGTTCCCTTCCCACACAGGGTCAGGGCAGTGTTTCCAGGAACAGGTCACAGAAAGTCAGGTTCTCAGAGACTTGGTGGAGTTTTTGTTGGAAGTATCTAACAGTCATCACGCTTTACTTTCATTCACTTAGGAGACAGTTGTGGACAAGGAAAAGAGTAATCAAGAAGAAGATGTCTCTCTGATGAGCTCTCCCTGTGTCCCGGTCAATTCTCTCATTATCTGCTCCTGGTGGCGATGGGACCCAGGACCTTTCCACAGAGCAGAACGACAGCTGACATGGAGGTGACCAAGGACAAGGTAAGGGCAGGACACCCTTTCTGAAGATGAACAGAATGTGCAAACACAGCAATTGTTCTGCCATGGAGGCTGAATTAGAGAAAACCTGGATTACCCTATATTGCAAGTGGAAGGGATTTAGGGAAATGCGTTAAGGAAGAGATAAGGCTGATTTATAATTAAATTTTTCCCTCTAAGATGCTTACTCTGAGACTACTTAGAGGGAGTTATTCTGCTAAGTAGGTTAAATAGTTTCCCTAGAATCTCATTTAAACTCACAGTGTTCAGCAGATGGCTTCTTAAAGGAAAGGTGTTTGCTGGATTCTGTGGGGACAAGAAAAGCCACCACCTCACCTCTAGGTAAACTTCTTGGGCCATGTTTCAATTATCCTCAGTAGGCCCAAACTGGTATCGCCTGGTCACTCTGCCTGGAGAGATGTTGGGTGTCTTGCTGTCTCCAGGAGTAAAGCCAGGTCAGTCTGAGCTCGCGCAGATCAGAAAGGGAAGGAAAATGAGCAGACTCTGTGTGTGTGTGTGAGAATGAGTGTGTATGACTTGTGTGTGAGTGTCTGTGTGTGGGAAAGTCTGAGTGTGTGAGAATACGTGGTGGGAGTGAGCGCATGTGAATGTATGTGAATGTATGAGTGTGAGTGTGCATATGTGAATGTGTGTCTGAAAATGACTGTGGTTCACTACCACATACAGGGTGTGGTGTGCAGTTGGCCCCGAGTGAGCATCTGCCGAGTGACTGGACACTGAGCACGTGTAGGGAGTTCTGTCCCCAGGGACAAACACTGCTCCCTGAGACGTGTTTTCTGTGACAGAGGGTCTGCAGGGAGTGGCATAGATGAGGCTGGATTTAGGGGGCAGCTGAGGTCACCTAGCGGTTCAGACATGAGGGACTCAGAGAAGACCCTGCAGCCAGGGAAGAAAGAAGAAGTTTTGGAGTGCAACCGCCCTGATGGGATTCTGGCTTTGTCATTTAGGAGCCACGTGACCTTGTTACCTGGTCTTTCTGAGCCTCAGGTTCCTCATCTGTCAGATGCAGGTAATGAGACTGGCCTCTCAGACTTGCTGTGCAAGTCCAGTGGAAATGCTGTGTGCTGGGCACGAAGTGTAGCAGGGTTTTTTCCCTAGTACCTCCAAGGCAAACTCCTCTTGTGTGGTTGGTCCACCTCCAACTTCAGCTGCAGCTGTAGAGGGCCCAGGTTCATCTTCCACTGACAACATCCTACTGCTAGGGTCCAAGTCTCTCTACCTGGAGGCCCTCTTCCAGGCAGCTAGAACAACAGCCCACATGTGACCTGGAAGTGGCCCAGTGTGTTAGCCTACCACCTTTGGTTGACACATCTGGGAAAACTCTAAGTAGGTCTTGGTGGACTTGGACCCCATGGAGCAGTGACCTCAGTAACACAACCTGATGTTGGATTGTTCTCTTTTTCTCTAGCCTTCACCCTGTTCCCTCATTTCTGTCCCCTGCAGTCACCTAACTAAACTCTTGCTACTCACAACCTCATCCCAGGCTCTGCTTATTAGGGGAGCCCACTTCAGCCAGCCTCATAAAACTGAGTGGTGTGCATTGTGCAAGGGCAGAGCCTCTGTAAATCCCTCCTCCTGGAAAGCAGGTTGGCAAGGTGTGTGCCTTCCTGGTGGAGGCCATTCTGATGGGCAAGAGTCTCCAAAGGGCAGCAGATCCCAGGCTTTGCTTGGCTTGGGCAGAGAGGTGCAGAGCCAGGAGCCCGCTGAGGGGGCAGAAGCGGCCCCCATGTGTTTGCGAGCTGGCCCCACTGCCCATAAGGAGGGAGGTCATGCTCCTAGATGGACAAATATTTTACAAAGGGCTCTCAGTTTCTTAGGCAGCTGAAGCCTGGGGTTTGTGGGTGGTTTGAGAGGAGCAAGGTGGAGAAGGAGGGATGCTGGCAGGTGCCACGTGGAAAAGTCTTAAATTCCACAAGGTCAAAACTGAAAGTTCAACTTCCCACTTCTCCAGAGCCCGAGTTAGGGAAAAAAAGCACTACTTATCCTGGTTCATAATATAAAGTCATCTTAGGCCCCTTCCTCTCCTCACTGCCACATCATCCACTCTGTCACCAGCACCCATCACTTCCACTTCCTGAAGCCTGCTAGATCCTGTCCTCTTCTCTCTGTCTCTTATACCATTGCAACAGCTTCCTGTCTGTCTCCTCAGTATGTGGTCCCCGCATAATACAGTCTTCATGCACAGAAACGTGAATTAGCTTTTTAAGAAACCACTCCCCTACTTAGGGTCTTCCGTAATTTTCCAGTGCTCTTGGAATTCTGATCTGCACTATCAGTCTTGCCTCCTGCCTATGTAGTCCTTAGTCCTTGACTCAAGAGTCCCAGAACCAGAGACAATATCCCTTTCTAGTCAAATTTTGTAATAGAAACCAGAGGTCACAAGAAAGAACTTTATTCGAATGCTTACTATAGTCAAGGCACCAGCATACACCTTATCACCTTATCACTACAACCCTGAACTTTAGGTGCTTCTACCATTCCCATTCTATAGGTAGAGATGCATGGGGAAGTTAAATAATGTCACCAGATTCACTCATAGTCAACAAACTAGCCAGCCTGACTTTGGAGGGGAACTGGGTCTTCCCTCCTGTGTCCTGGATTGACCACTTCCCATGGTCTGGCCATGAGCACATATTTGACAGATATGTTAACCTATTTGTTTCTTGAGGCAGCCCCGGGAAGCAGGGGAGTCAGGGAACGTTATCCTTACTTTGCGGATGGGGAAACTGAACTTGAGAGGCCCATATTCTCCAAGTACTAACTGTGATGACAGTAACGACGACTCTGCATTGACTGTCTAACAAATCCGGAGAGCAGACTGGCCTTGCCAGGGAAGCTGCTCCCATGGGTGGTATGTGCGACAGCTTAATTACTCACCTAAGAGAGGAGCCTGGCCACATTCCAGGGGACTCTCCAGGGGCACAGGATGGGGACATAGAAGACTCAGAGCCCATCGTTCTCACTGTCACATGTCACCTGGTTCAGGAGGGAGTGAAATAACGGGCTGAGCAGCCATATCGACAGTACCACCCTTACAGGGACCAGCACCACCCTCATGGTCCTCATCCTCTGGGCGGTAGTTCTCATGCCGGAGTTGGGTTCTCTGCGCTCCTCTGCTCACAGCCAGTGCGACCTGGGCTCTCACCACCTACACGCTGGGCTGCGGTGGCCATAGGGTTACATCCCCACTCTTTTCCTGGGAAATGTTTGCACCAGAGGTTCTCCCAGTGTTCGTTCTCAGGACCCCTTCACACTCTTCCAGGTACTGAGGACCCCCAAAATAAGTTGTTTATGTGGGCTATCTCTATTGATATTTACCATATTAGAAAGTAATTGCAAGACATTAAAAATACATATATAGAATTTCATTTAAAAACAATCATAAACCTATTATATGTTGACCTAAATAATACATTTTTTATAACAAATAGGTATATCTTACAACACAGAAATAATACATTACTAAGGGGATTGGCCTTTTCACATTTATGAGCCTCTGCTGGTGCTGGGATGCAGAGTGTGGCCACTGAGGTCACGCATTTACAGGAATCCCCTGGAAAGTGTTTCAGACCCCCTTGTTTGCTCAGTATTTAGATTACATTTACACGTGTTTTAATGGACTTCTTGGAATGCTCACTACCAGCATCTATACTTCCAGTTAATTGTCAGCTCTGCAGTTCCTGCAGGCTCACAGATTCACCTTCCAAAATGTGCCTTGGCCCATTGTAGCGAATACTGTGACCTTCCAGCACGAGGAAAGGAAGCCTATGGGGCAGGGACAGATGCACTGTCAACTGAGTACAGGCCCGAGGGGCAGCGCTGTCCTCAGCAAGGTCAAGAGTCAGAGCATCTAAGAGCACCCCCTCCCTACAAAGTCAATCACAGGCAAGAAAGAGAAAGGGAGGAAATCCATACATCAGGAGTAATTTTTATGTGTCAGGAGCGCATGAAGATACCAGATGACAAAATAAATGTGTGGCCTTTGGAATGAGCTTTGAGGAAGACTGTCCTGGCCCACACTCCATTAGCCTGGGGTGGGTCCCCAAGGCACCAGCCAGCGTCTGGGCTGGGACATCAGTTCTCAGTCAGGAGGGTCTGTGCCACATGGCTGTCCTCCAGAGCCCCCTGACTGACCTGGTGGCTGTGTCCCATGCCTCCTGCCATTGCTATTCCCCCACTGAGCTCCCTGAACATACATACATTTTTTCAGTCATCTTTTAAGAAATGTCTAAAAATTTTAATTTTTAATTGTAGTGAATGCACATACATAAAATCTACCATCCTCACCGTTTAATAGTGTACCGGGCAGTGTGCGTGGCATTCAGCACAGTCACATCGTTGTGCCACCATCCCCACCATCCGTCCCCAGGTCCCTCTTCATCTCGCAAAACTGAGTGTCTGAACCCATGGAACAGGGGCTGCCTGTTTCCTCCTCCCCCGGCTCCTGGAAGCCGCCCTTCCACTCTCTGTCTCCACGACTTTTGTTACTCTAGGTACCTCATCCACATGGAAGCATGTAGCATTTGTCTTTTTGTGACTGGCTTATTCCATTTAGTATAACGTCAGAATTTTCTTCTTCTTCAAGACTATAACTACACTACCACATTCGCCCAGTCATCTCGTGATGGACACTTAGGTTGCTTCCACCTTTTGGGCGTTGTGAATAATGCTGCTGTGAACACAGGTGTACCAATATCTCTTTGAGACTCTGCTGTTAATTCTTTTGGGTCTGTACCCAGAAGCAGAATTGTTGTATTATACAGTAATTCTGTTTTTAATGTTTTGAGGCACCACCATACTCTATTCCACAGGGGCTGTGCTATTTGACATTCCCACCGATGGTGCCCAATGATTCTAATTTCCCTACATCCTCGTCAACACTTGTTATTTTCTGTTTTGTCTTTTAAAAAATAGGAACCATCCTAATGGGTTCTCACTCACCTTTCTATCCTGCACAACAGCACACGATACAGTTCCTGGCCTAAGAGATGACCACAATGAGTGTCTTTTAAAAGGAGCATCCTTTTGTTTCAGTAACATGTGGTACCAGCTCTCCCTCTGACCAGCCTGCTCACCCTCACCAAAGCCACCTTGGTCAATGCACCGTGGTGACCGATATTAGCGGCGAGAGACACTTGTGCCTGAAGCCAGTGTCTCTGGAACATCCTGTCTGCACCTGGGAAGATTTGACATTGTAAAGATGTTGATCTTCTCAAATAATTTGTAGAATCATGTTGGAACTGGATGCCACAATATAAAATTTATCTAAATAATAAGTTTATGGGAATAGACAAAAGAATCCTGGAAGGGAAGACTAGTGGGGCACAGGGAGACTGTATTTTGCAGTTACTTGAACATGTTAACACAGTCTGCAACTGACACGTACATTTTGCTGGGGCCTGGAGGGTTGCTACTGGCTCGGTGAACTTGGAGTGATGCCGAGATTTCTGTCCAGCTCCCCTTCCTGGCTGTGGCCTAAGGTTTAGCATCACAATCGAGAATCCCAGCTCTGCTCTCAGCATTGCCTTCGGGGCAACCTCGTTCCTTCAGTTTCATCACCACTCATTGCTCCCCGCTCTGGTTCTGGTTCATAGTTTGCTACCCTTTCTGTAGGAGAGAGTGGGTTCCTTGGAGATTTCTCTTACTCCTTGCAAGTACAACAGTCCAGAAAATAAATTCCCTTTAAGATCTAGGTGTTGTGGAATGAATGGGGGTAATCTTCAAAGTATCTATGATATCATTGTGCTAAAAATAGATTCATGTAAGGAATTCAGAGACCTTAGTGAAACCATGGAAGATAGACTGACCCAATGGCTGGGCAGGGGCTGGGCAGTGGCCCTGGTCAGTCCTCAAGCTCCTCAGTGCCCAGCAAATTCTCCTTTACAGATGGTAAGACATAGAATTGCCTCTGTCCAGTGGTTTGTGACTTGACAATCAGTGTTTTGTGGTTTGGGAGGTCAACTCAGTCTCTGGACCAGCAGGGAAACCAGGGTGGCCTCCTGTCT
Source organism: Tonatia bakeri (assembly GCA_004024845.1). Classification (NCBI taxonomy): domain Eukaryota; kingdom Metazoa; phylum Chordata; class Mammalia; order Chiroptera; family Phyllostomidae; genus Tonatia; species Tonatia bakeri. The sequence goes on from PVIA01005071.1 coordinate 114,913, forward strand.
TCATCCCATCACTGCTTCCTGTCTTTACCTTTTCACTGCCTGGCCAACCCGCTCTTCTGACAATGCATTTTCTAGAAAGGCTCCTTCTAGGCAAGCTATAATTACTATGCTATGCTTACTGAAAGCCAAGTTTTTCTCCCCCCACCGGCTTTATTGAGTTATAGTTTCCATATAACATTGTATAAGTTTAAGGTGTAATGTGTTGTGAAATCCAAATGCTTTTAATCCTGGACAGCGAGGGGCAGGAACAATAAGACAGGCCCCTGCCGTCAGCTACATCCTCAGGTTCCTCCGTCTGTTGACAGTGGGCCGCTCAGGCCCGTGGGGGAATCCCAAGACCCGTGCCTCTCCCAGAGCCAGTTGAGATTCAGCTGAACCTGGGCTGAGAATCAGGGCAGCTGGATGCTGGTCCAGCCCATCCTGCAAATATCACCTTTCAACTTTTCAGGAAGCCTACCACTCTGCACGGATGTCAGAGCACCTTAAGGATCGCTTCATCAGGCAGTGATTAAGAAGAGATATTGTGAAGTTTCAGTGGCTAATTCGAAAACGTTATTCAAAAAGCAGCAGGAGCAGCAGATTCAAAATCCTATGGAACACCTAAGATACACAGAGCGTGGCGGTAGCATTGTGGGGCGGCTGTCTGATCAGCCCAGAGGGGGAGACGGCGTTCATGAATGAAACCTAAACACTGTGCAAGGAAGTGACTGAAAACGTGCGTGTCTAAGGTTGCTTTTCTTCCATGGGGCCCATAGGAAAGGTTCATCAGAATACTGCATGTAAGGAGCTCTGTGTTTAAATCAGCTCAGAAAATTCTCTCTCATATCCCCTCCCTTGGGGGTTCACAATGGATATTGACTTATTAAAAAATTTGCTGAGTTCTGCAGCAGGTAATCTGCATAAGCCACGATTTCCCACGTGGACTTGGCCACAGAGCTTATTTTCAGTACCATTACTGACATAGAGAGGAGCCCATTTTGGGAAAGCTGATCTGGACCTTCATGCTTTGGAAGGAATGTCACTATAGGAAGTTTCTGTGACAGATGGCAGCACACTCTCACAGCCCAGTGACAGACGTGAGCAAGTGGGGAGCGTCCCCTTATGAGAGGGAAGAGAAGGAGCTGGAGCACAGCAGGCTCACAGATGAGTCCAGAGAGGAAGACGTAGCTACCTGGAGAGGCTCGAACACCAGGCTAAGGGGCAGGACTTACATGAGGAAGCTGTGTGTCTGTCCTCAAAGGGCCCCCGCTCCGAGAGGTTGCCCGTGACTCTTGGTGAGCACACCAGCATCCCACGAGGTCTCCATTTCCTGGACAGGAGGCTACCATGCTGGGTCTGTGTTATCTCGTCTTTGCTTAGACCAGTGGTCCTCAGACTTCAGCAAGCATTGAAGTAACCCGGAGAGCTGGCTGCTGGGCTCTGTCCAGGGTTCCCGATTCAGGAAGTCTCAGGAGGGGCCCAGGGATGTGCATTTCTGATAAGGTGGTGCTGATGCTGACGGTCTGGGGCCCGCCCTTCAGGATGGCTTTGACCACTGCCCACCAACAGTTTCTGCCCTGTGGACATGCAGAGAACACGCATGATGGGGATATTTTAAAGAGAACTTGAGAAACAGATGGCTCCAGCCAGCAACCTTAACTCATCGGGGTCAAGGTTTCCCCACAGAAACAGTTAAGTGGCTTGGTTCTTGGGCCAGGTCAGGGCCTGCAAACCCAAATTGTAGAAGTGTCAGGTGGACAATGAAGATGAGTGAAGCTACCTGGAGAGCCCAGCTCACATCAGCTGGTGCCATGCCAGGGTGTGGGGCTGATGTTGCTAAGTGAATATCATTGTCCCCTCTCTAAACGTGAAGAAACAGTCTCAGAGAGGGTAGATAATGAGTTCGAGGTAACTCAGCTGGTGAACGAAAGGGCCCAGATTCTGATTTAAGGGCTTTAGTTTCAAAATTTCAGTTCATTCCCCTTAGATTGTTCAATTTAAGACAATGCAACATTGTCTCTGAGTGCGTCTCACCTCCAGGTCATGGCACAGGCATCTGTGAAGGGTCTGTGGGCGGGGGAGGAGCGCAGGGATATGCAGAGCCCACCAAGGGATCTGGAAAATGCACATTTGCAGTTGTTTTCTTATTGCTATTCTGAGGCAGAGCCACACGCACAGGGCAAGCTCAGACGGAGGACGGCTGGGGTCAGCTGCATGCTCTCAGCCCTGCTCTCCCAGGCGCCGTCCTCTCATTTCTCCATCTCCAGTGTTTCACCCAGGAGCTCATCCAGCCTTAATTGCAGACAGAAATGCAGCCTCTTGTCTGAGTCACAGGATGACAACAAACCGAGATAAATTAGCGCTGGGTTTGCATGCGCTTGGGTTTCTGCTAATGAAGCCAGTGCAAGCTGGAAATTCGCAGCCAATGTCCAGAGATGGCCCCTGTGATCGTCCGGATGTAGCACAGGGGGAGAGGCTGCCAGCTTTTATGTTCGCGGCAGCTATGAGCTCCTGTGGGTCTATTTCAGATTCCTCATCAATTCTTTTTAAACTTTGATATAACAATAACAGTCACACCAAATATCTCGCATGTCACATCATGCAGAATAGAAGGAAGCAGTAGAGAGTGTAGCCCCCACATGCTCGAAGGCATAAAAAAGCAGGTGCTAACCATCTCCCAGAGCAGCGCCTTCTCCTTCCCCCTCTCTCTCCTCCAGCAATCACATAGGTTCTGGCGCTGCTGTTCCCCACCTTGTCTTCACTCCTACAGACAGCCTCATGCTCAGAACTTCTTTATAGATGTGGAAAAACCCCACAAAAACAGTCAACTGAAGGTGTTTGTGTATCTTCCTTCTTTTTCTTTTCCTTTTTTTTTTCAGAGAGGGGGAGGGAGAGAGGAAGAGAAGGAGGGAAACACCAATGCAAGAGAGAAACATCAATTGGTTGCCTCTCATATGCACCCCAACCTCCCCTCCCCCACCGTGGGGACCGAACCCACAACCCAGGCATGTGCCCTTACCGAGAATAGAACAGGCAACCTTTCACTTTGTAGGATGATGCCCAACAAACTGAGCCACACTGGCCAGGGCTGTCTATCTTCTTTCAAATTCTGAGTTGGACATGACGTTCCCAGTGGGCATCTGCCCCACTCCCAAATGGGAAGTGGACTGCTGACCATAAGAGCAGCACCGATGACTTTAGGCAACTTAAATTAGTCATCAAGGACTAAAATTGTCACCACTTGCAGCCACTTATACACCCAGTATCCTTGCCAAGAAGATGAGCGAGATGACCGATGAGTAGCTCAGAGGCTGAACCACAGCCAAATACCCAAGTGGTACATGCTTTGGAGAAGCTCCTATTGGGGCCCCGGCAGGCCATCCCCAAATGTCCCACAATAGCATTGTGATTAATTCAAATTAAAGTTACTTGACAAGCAGCAGGTGAAAGAAGAGCATGCTGACTTTCCTTGTATCATTGAACGCAGGAAAGAAATCTCCCTCATGAAACATGCCCTCCTTGCTCCAGGGGCACCTGAGACACCCCCTTATTGCTAGAGCTAAGGTGTCCACAGCCTAACACGAACTTCTGTGAACAAACTGGGCTCTCCTTTTCCACTCTGCGCCCCAGCCCAAACTTTGTTTAGATACCACGCTGATGGGCCCCCAAACCTGAGTGTCTTGGTCCTGTCAATGCTTCACAAATGCATGTTTCTTTTGTTTAAAAAGTATAAAAACCTGGCTGGTTCATCAGTTTTGAGAGTCTCACTTAGGATCTCCTGTATATATGTATTAAATTGGTTTTTCTTCTGTTAACCTGGTCTTGTGCCAATTCCGTTATTTGTCCAGCCATAAAAACTCAAGAAAGGCCGAGGAGAGAATGTCCTCCTCCCCAGCACTCTCAAAGCATTGACCAGCTCCAACTCAGGGAACAGGGCGACCACTCAGGTGACTTTCACTGGGGTGACAAGCTAAGACATAAGGAGTGTGTGCTTTCACAATTGGCCTGGACTTGAATTGAATTTTGCCACTCACTACCTTTGTGAAGATGGACAAGTTACTTAACTTCTCCGAGCAGGAGTTTCCTTAAATGTAAACCAGAGATAATATTTGTTAACTATGTCTGTGCATGAAGAGCTCAGCATGTTTCCCAAGACAGGGGAAACGCTAATAAACCCATCACAAGGTGGGTACTCAAGGGCTGAGAGCTGTACTGATGCCACTGTGTAGGAGGAGGGTTGAAGAATGCTTCCAAGGAAGGTGATTCAGAAATAGGGGAAAGACGAACGTAGATGCATCGAATCTTTTCTAGGAATCTGCTTCCTTGAACATCTCTGCTCCTCCGGAGTTTGGGGCATGGTACCCTGCAAGGCCTTAACTGTCCTCCTTGGGGTGCCCTTTCTGGCTCTGCTTAGCAGCCACCATTTTAAATAGCCATATTGATTTTTCCTTCCTTTACCAGCAAAATCCTCCAGGCTCTGTTGACAGAGCAAAACACACGCTCTGCTCTTTCAAGTGCTCCTCAAATGCAACGCACTGTGGCAGCCCTTCGTGCTGGGTTTGCAGAGAAAGCAACGCAAGGATGCTGAGGATGTGTACAGGCTATCTGGCCATTCCCGGCCAGTGGGGGCAAGTCAGAGTCCTGCAAGTTGGGGACAGGTGCAATTGACAACTGACTCAAGGTCAGGACTGGAGGAGGTGTGTATGCTTTTTTTTTTTTTTTTTTAATGTAAATAGAGGGAATCAGATAAAACTCCAGAGCTCTGGTTCACTTGTTTTTTCCCTTCAGATGTGCCTTGGGTTTCACACACTCACTCTGGCAGCTGCTGCCAGCTCTTGCCGAGGCAGAGGAGGGGAGGCAGGAAATGGGATGACACAGGAAATGAAGGTATGTGGCAGGGAGATCCTTTGTTGGCCTTTTTTTGCCAGGACATAGAAGTTAGGAGACTCTTGGAGACAGCCTCTTCCTTGTATTGTGAGAAGCATCGCAAGCTCTGGATTTCTTTCCCTACCTTCTTCCCTCCCTCTTTTTGGTGTTGGAGATGCAGTGGTGAGAAGACAGAACTCTTAACTCAGCCCAGCAGTGGAGAAGAAAAGCATCAGTCACTTCCCCCTAGGGAGTTAAGCACTCTCGCAGAGGCTGGGTTCCTGGGTGCTGTGGGAGTACACAGATGGGCACCCAGTGAGCTACCAGTGGTGGTGGGTGGATCTGAGGGAGACTTGTTGAGTGAGATAAAGTCTTAAAGTCCAAGTAAATATTAGCCACGCAGAAAAGATGGCAGACTTCAGGGATCATTGTCACTCAGCTTCTTCCCCAACTGTTTTCTCAGTTCAGAGCCTCCAGGGCGAAGAATAGCATCTTGCTTTAGACAATCCCATTTTTTTTTGGCCTAAAGTTTACAAACTAGAAGGATAGTTCAGAGCTGTGCAGGGCTAGTTAAGGCAAATATTGATGTTCTAAAACAATTAATTAGATCAAAGCAAATCTCTGGGCATTCAAAGCATTTTGCCTCAAGAGTACTATTAAATACCTGTGGGTAAAGTCATTAATTCAACAAAATATTTATTAAGGGGCAATTTAATTCCAGGTCCTATTCCAGCAATAAGTGATGGGGACAGAGCAGGAAATGAAGTGGACACCTTCTCTCTCCCAAAAGATCTTATTTTTAGTGGGGGAAGATAGAAAACAAACAGTAGTCCTATCTTTCTAACTCTATCTGTTTATATGTCTCTCTATATGAAAATATAGATATAGATAAGTATTTCACACACACAGATAATAGGGATAGTTAATATAAAAATAGGACAATTCTAAATTTGTATTGTGCAGTATGGTAGCCACAGTCATATGTGGCGATTTGAATATACACTTAAATTAATTAAAATGAAATAATTTTAGTTCCTTAGTCTCACTAGCCATTTCAATAGTTTAATAGACATACGTGGCTAGTGGCCACCCATTGGCTGGTGCAGTTATAAAACATTGCTCTCATCTTGGGAAGTTCTCCTGAATGACACTGCTCCAGCGTAGTGGTCTGCATGGCTTACTCCATTCCCCTTTCATAACAAGCCTTCAGCTGTTATTAGGGTGCTCTAGAGAAACAGAAACAATGGGGTATACATGTGATTTATCGTAAGGAATGGGCCCAGATGACATGGAGACTGACAAGTGCTAAGATCTGCAGGGTGAGTTGACAAGCCGATGTCCAGGAGAGCCAGTGGTATATATAGTTTTAGTGCAGAGGCTGGCAGTCTGGATGCCCAGGAAGAAGTTTCCATTCAAATGCAAAGGCAGAGAAAAAAAGTCCCAGTTTGAAGGCAGTCAGGCAAGAGGAATCCTCTCTCAGCTGGGGGACAGTCAGCCTTTTTGTCTATTTAGACCATCAACTGATTGGATGAGGCCCACCCACATTAAGAAGGGCAATCTGCTTTACTAATCTTGTCCAAAAACACCCTCACAGAAGCATCCAAATAATATTTGACCAAACATCTGAGAACCCCATGACCTAGTCAAGTTGATGATAAAATTAACCATCATCCCAAACTTAATTCACATTACCATTAGTGACTGTGAGATTCTGAAGCCCCGTCAACACATATCTTACTAGTCTGGCTACTAAAATATCAACTCTGATTTTAGTTTGCTTCCAAGGAAATAAATCCTGAAGCCAGAGGGAAGAAGCAGCTTCTACTTGCACTCAATCACATGTAGCTTTAGACCATATCCTTGGGACAAGATAGAGTGTGGCTTACTGAAAAGAGCTTGGATTTATGGTTATGTTACCTGGGTTCGAATCACAGCCCTGACACTAGCTCTATCACCGTGAGCAAGTGACTGAACAGCTCCTTCATTGTCCTTTAAAAAATAAGTGAGATATAAAAAAAGAATGTCCAGCAGGCGGTAGATCATGCCAGCATCTCTATACTGTGCCTTTGAGATGGGAGACCATTTCACTATGAGACCAGCGGGCATAGGATGTCTTCTCGTCATCTTTATTTACCCCTAGCGTCCCTGCCACATGGGAGACACTGAAGACGTATTGAATGAATAAATGTATACATGAATTTGGGGCGAACCCATTGTGAGCTTTTACGACAGAGATACAAAATTTTGTATTACTATAATTAATACAATGCTGTGTTCACATATTGAACTTCCAAGCTGTTCAATGATTGATTATCAATACTTGAAATTCCAAAGACAAGAGTTTGTTCATAAACCATTCAAGTCTCAGATATTGGCTACTTTATAAGAATGTGAAACTATTAGATATTCATTTTTTGTGTCATTCCTTTTAGTGTGTCAGAGATTAAAATCACATTTAATAGCTTTTTGTTATGTTCACACCACCCAGCCATGTTTTCAGTTTAATAATTCATCCACTACTGAGGTCATTATGTCTCACTTGAAAAATTCTGTTTCACTCAAAGAGAGCACGTTGGTCTATTTTCCTCCCTTCAATATCACCTATAAAATAATTTCTGATTTTCTATTTTTCATCATAATGTGACCTTTCCCTGTAATGAATAAAAATGTGTTCATCAGCTAATCTCAGTGAATTTTCTTTCTGAAAATGAATGTCATGACTCTATGGAGAGACTTCCTCATTATATTAACAAAAGGGAAAAGGCTGAGTCACCGGTGGCTTATGATTCATTGACTTATAAGGACAGTGAGTCAGTGGGGCCTCAGCTGGAGATTGTCAACATGACAAGGGAGCCAGGTGGAGCTCTGCTTCTGGAACTGCCGGCATGGAACGAGAGAGCAGGTCTAGGAACAGGACCAGGGAAAGGAGGCTCTGGAGGTTAAGGAGGCAGTTGAACTTCCAGAGAGCAGCCAACAAAGGCGAGAGGGCTTCTGCAGGAAAGACCAAAAGGCTCAGGAGGAGGCATGTAAAATTTTACAGAGACAGAAAAGCCACGAATCAGTCACATGTGGCCTTGTTTCTGAAGTCTGGAAATCAAAGTAGCTCTAGTCCTAGGAAAAGATTGCAATGGTATAATTAGTCCTTTTCTTTTTTTTTTTTTTGAAGTTTTTTTTTTTGTTGTTTTTGTTTTTTAAAGATTTTATTTATTTATTTTTAGAGAGGGAAGGGAAGGAGAAAGAGAGAGAGAAACATCAATGTGCGGTTGCTGGGGGCCGTGACCTGCAACCCAGGCATGTGCCCTGACTGGGAGTCGAACCTGTGATGCTTTGGTTCGCAGCCCGCGCTCAATCCACTGATCTATGCCAGCCAGGGCCTAATTAGTCCTTTTCAACAAAGTGCTCAGTAAAAATGGAAACACCCATTCCTAAG